>JABUQX010059001.1:0-35542 GCA_015478945.1 Trachelipus rathkii | reverse complement strand
TATATATATATATATATGCCAGTATATATATATATTCTGTAAGTATTCGGTATTCGGCCTATTCAAAATACCGAATATTCGGTATTCGGCTTTTGCCGAACTATTCGGGCCGAATATTGAGCTTTATAAAAATAAATTACGTCAAGATAAGGGAAAGTTATTTCAATATAAAATTGAAATTTTAGAAACTTTATTTCCAAAAATAAAAAATATAGCCAAATTTTTGTAGCCAGTATGGCGAAAAATCTTTGTCATTTGTCAGATCCAAAAGGGCCTTTGACATTTCTCAATATTCTAAAAAATAGAATTCATTTAGTGATACGATATAATGGACCAACATGGTAGCTGGTATAATGGAGAGTGGCTTGCTATCAATCATGTTTTATTCACAAGTTGCAACTATGCATTCACGATTCAATATTATGTCAGAAGTCTGTTAAAGATATTTTATTTACTTGCAGAAGCATATCCTCTCATTTTCACCAACGGCAGCTGCAAAGCTTAAAACTTTACAGATGCAGCTGAATGTCAAACAGCATAAATTAATTCAAGACGTTTCTACACACTGGAACAGAACTAATGATATGCTTAAAAGATTGTTTGAACAAAAAGTTCCCCTATCCATATACGCTGCTGAATGCAATCAGAAAATGACTGATTTTCAGTGGCAAAATTATTCCATTTACTTGAGCCATTTGACAACATCACTATAACAAGCATTAAGCGTGAAGTAACAGTCGCTCAAGTGATCCCTTCCATTTTAGCAAATCTATTTTTAAATAAGGCAATTAAAAGCAAAAGCTTCAGTGGAATAATTACACTCGTTGAAGAGCTTAAGAAATCAGTAGAAAAAAGACTTTCTAAGTTTCTATGTGATAAATCTTTGTGTGTAGCTACTTTCTTAGATCTGCAATTCAAGCTAATTTTTCAACATGAATCAGATGAATCAGTAAAAATATGGTCAAGGAGGCATGGAAAGAAATGCATGAAAATTTAGCTCCTGACTCTTCTTGCTGACGATGATTCACGTAGTGGGGAAAGTGAAGTTGAAGGTTCCATTTTCACTTTTAATGGATTGTTTTAGCCAAATTGTGGCATCAAAACGTCATACAGAAAGAAAGCAGAGGAAAAAAAGAAAGTCCCATTCTTCTGACGATGTGATTATTGTACATAAAAGTAAAAGGCTACATACGGAATTACATCAAGAAATAAACAAATATATAAGTTTACCTACTTTGACCAGTGAAGACAGTCCACTCCCTTCAATTGGTGGGAAAATAATGAAAATAGTTTTATGAATTTGAAAAACTAGCAATAAAATACCTTCAGCTCCTACCGTCATCAGTCGAAAGTGGAAAGAATATTTAGAACAGGAGGAAATATTTATGAAGCCAAAACAAGGAATAGGTTATCCCCTGAAAATGGAGAACTGCTGATGTTCTCTGTCATTTAACCTTAGAGCTTATTCAAATGAAGTTTAGTTTATTATCTTTAACTCGAAACTTTTTAATTTTCATTTAATTATTTTTAATATGTGAATGGTTTGCTATAGGTAAGAAATAGTTATTTACTTTTTGTTTTATTACTTTGTATATAACACTGGTAAACATGAAATTTCTTGGACGGGGTTTCGCAATTGATTATTGATGTGCTGATTCCAAAATGTAATCGGTTTTTGCATATCACATCGCATTTGTGAGATATTGCGTGTAACACAGATTTGTAAAATTTTATGATTTTTACCTTTTTCAAGAGGGTCTATCACAATTATTGGGGGATATACAGATACTTGGTATATATATATATATATATATATATATATATATATATATATATATATATATATATATATATATATATATATATATATATTATATATTGGATATATTAAGGGAGAGAAACAAATCGCAATGATATGATACATGTCTTTGATAGATGTATGTTAAACATATAATACAACCATGAATAAAGAGTAATATGGGGCAACAATGATGTAATATAAGGAATGGGTTTAGTTAAACATAACTACGATGGTAGTAACTTTCTCTTCGTAGACGATCTACTGTGCATAGCGTCTGGAATATCCCTCATCAAGCTCCAACAATAGTCGGCCATCATATTGATATCCCACTTGCCCTGGTAACCTTCCATGAACTTTTTGTAGATCTTGATGGAAAGTGCCCACCCTGCTCATCACTAACATCGCCTAGGTTATCGGGAAATTTTCTTAGGTGAGAACGTGTAGTGTAACTTTATACTCATTCTTACATCCATGAGAATGAAAAATGTCTAACAGTTCCTGTACAATGTTAGTATTCTCGGCTTTCACCCTCAGAAAATTCTATAGCTACATCTTAAAAGCATTCCTACGCTCTTTTGCCTCTAACACAGCTGGCTGAGTTGGTAGCAGCATCACGGGAGGAGTGTCCGTATTTGTAGGCCATCAAATATCCCAGCTTTTTTCTGTCCCCACTCAGACCAGGGAAACGTTGAGCATATATAAGAGCATTCACCATCATGGTCCAGGGGCCTTCACAAATTTTCATCAAACCAAGTTTTATGGAGGTAAGATGATGTTTTCTCTGTACAAGTGGTTCACGTACGATGTTCCTGTCACCTGGCGTCGGGTTGTTTCGTGGCCATTCTCTCTTGGTCCAGTGATCCTTTGCCACCCGGTTGTCCCAATAGCACAGGAAGCAGGGATATTTGGTGAAACCTGCTTGCTGACCGAGCAAAATGTTTACCATTTGAGGTCGACGCATATTTACCATCCATGTACCTGATATTGTAGCCTCTCCAAACTGTCTTGATTTTTGCATACTCCTCTCTCATCCGTACCAAGTACCCTACTGGAACCGAAGCATATCTGTTGCCGTTGTGTAACATCACACACTTTAAACTGCTCTTAGAAGTGTCAATAAACAGTCGCCACTCGCCTGCATCGTATGCTGGGAGTCCCATAGCGAGTAGCAGGCCTGGCAACCTCACCGCAATACACAAGCGTTACCATCTGACTGGAATATGCCCGCAGCTCTGTTTGTTACGATAAAATGTTACTCTTGTGCCATGGTCCAGTAGTCATTTTCATGCAACCTCGAAGCCAACAGCCCAGGACAACCGGCAAATACAACTCTCATACAAGATCATTCAGTTCACCCTGGGTGAACGACCATCGGACTGTATTTCAGATGGATGATAGATCATCCAGGTCATTGGCATCCATACATGTAGACGTACTAAAGCTGCTTCACATGCTTCTTAACACATTCGACTGCAGTGAAACCACTGCTACCAGATATATGCGGAAGGTAATCGTCTTATAGCCTACGTAGTGCGCATAAGAATTTTGTCATTCCTATGAATATGCGTAAAATAGGATCCATGATTGTACGAAAACGGATGTGATACAGCAAATCCGAGAATATATATTGAATCAGCACCTCCGAATTACTATATATCTGCTACAAAGTCCATCCAAGAAAATTTCACCTTTTTTTTGTTGACCAGTGTAAGTTTTCTTTATTTTTCCCTAAATGGATGACCGAACTTTGAAATAACTATTCGGCCGAATAGCGAAGTGACTATTCGGCCGAATATTCGGTATTCGGCCGAATATTCGGTATTCGGTATTCGGCTTTTCACTATTCGGCACATCCCTTAATATATATATATTTTATATATATATATATATATATATATATATAGTTATAGTTATATATATATATATATATATATATATATATTATATATATATATATATATATATATATATATATATATATATATATATATATCAAACATCCGCATCCGCATCCGCGGATGTTAAAATCAAACATCCGCATCCGCATCCGCGGATGCGAAAAAAATGACATCCGCTGCATCACTAGTTCGTAGAACTAAACGTCATTTTGATAGTCCAGGATGAGCGTTTATTAGATCCGTTGAGGTATTATCAAACTGCTGTATTTTACCGCACATTGTACACAATTATTGTCCAATTAAAAAAAAGATTTGAAAGTAACCATTTGTCTAGTCTCTTTATAACACTGACTCCAGAATTTCTTTCAACAACAAATGAAGAATTGCAGAAAAATAGCTGAAATTTTGTTTTACGAATATAGAGATCTCACAGAAAACTTTCTTTCTGAAATTCAAAGTGGCTCTTATGAAAGACATTAGATCAAGAACATCAATAAGAGATTTGGCAGATTTATTATTCATTGACAACTACATCATTGATATAAGTATACCAGATGTTTGCACCACGTTTTTGCTGCTCTTGACTTTGCCTGTAACTATGGCAACAGCCGAGCGGACATTTTCCAAGTTATAATTGATAAAAAAGTACTCATGTTCTACAATGTCACAGGAGAGATTAGGGGAAGATTCAATATTGGGATCGGTACACGCCCAATTTTTCACCCTCCCCTATAAATGGACATAAAATTCGAACTATCAGCCGACTTGACTTCATAAACACCAATAAATTGTAGCTTTATTGGTCGCCAAATGTTTGGTGTTTTTCTTGTGGGTCTTTAGTCATTCTTTTAGAAATTTAATTAAACCCATAGCTTGACATTTTTCGTATCAACTTCCAGAAATTTTTCGAAATGATTTAAATCCAAATATGCATAAGAGCTGGTCCATTACCTGCCACAGTCAGCACGGTTTTTTTCGGGATTCCTTGAGTTTTCGCCCGCTATCCATCGTAAAACCCACTTTTTTATTTAAATGAAAATTGCGATAATTTTTCCTGTTCGTGCGAAGTGGATAGTTTTCAGGGCATATGAAGTCTTAAATAATACTTAAATAATTTCTTTGCATATAGTTTTGATTTGTTCTGGAACAAATTCCTCAAAAAAAAAAAATGCTTAAATTTTTAAAAATATTTCTTGAGTATACAAAATTTAATTGCGTAAAAAGTATGCATCTTTGCCGACTTATAGCCCTGAAAATTTGATGATTACCGGCAGAAAATAAATCAATATTTCATTTTTGCAAGTAAACATTTAATTTTTGAAAGGTAAAAATTTATATATTTTTTTTCCTACTAACTGACAACATCAAATTTCAGGGTTCTTATAGTCGGGCAAGATAGATCTTTTTTACTTAGATAATGTTTTTGTATACTCAAAAAAAATTTGTTTAATTTTCTTTTTGAAAGTTTGTTCCAAGAACAAATCCAAAACTAATGCATATACAAAGAAATTATCTAAGTGAAAAATGTGCATCTCTTCCGACTACATATGCCCTGAAAATTTCATCCACTTCGCACGAACAGAAAAAAATTATCGCAATTTTTCATTTTAAAATAAAAAAGTGGGTTTGGAAATTGGACAACGCTGAGCACAAAACTCAAAAAATCGAAAAAACAAAACAAATGTGACTATTGTAGGTAATGAACCCATCTATGCATATTTCAAGTTTGAAGTCATTTTGAAAAAAATTCTCGAAGTTGATACGAAAAATGTCAAAAACATGGGTTTTGAAAAATTAAAAATTCTGAAAGAATGACTACAGACACAGAAAACACCTGAAAACAACGTTTTAGAGGGCAAAAAAAGCTACAGTTTGGTGTTTATAGGGTCAAAATCGGCTGAAAATTCCGATTTTTATGTTTATTTTTAGGGGGGGTAAAAATTGGGCTCAGCCCGAGCCCAATATTGGACCCTGTCCTTAATATTTTAAGTGTAGAATGCAACATTCCAAAGCAAATTGACATCAGAGAGGTTATTAATACATTTACATCACAAAATGCAAGACGGAAACGGCGATTTCAGAAGTAGTAAGTAAACATTTGTTAATTATTACTATTTATAATAATGTAAATTATATATATATATATATATATATATATATATATATATATATATATATATATATATATATATATATATATATATATATATATATAAGATTATATATATATATATATATATATATATATATATATATAATATTTCGTAGAAGACAGAAGTAACTAACTGTATATTGTATAACCAACTTAATATAGCCTATGATAATATAACTCTCCAGCTACTTTCCATGAAAATATATTTAGTTTGAAAAGAAATATACTCATATATATATATATATATATATATATATATATATATATATATTAAATTATATATAGTATATAAAAATATATATATATATATATATATATATATATATATATATATATATATATATATATATATATATATATATATATATATATATGGGGCCCAAATTTCAAATTTGCGGGAGGGCCCGACAATTTTGCGTTACGCCACTGCGGGAACACATGCCACATACCTTCCCTATTAGTTCTGTCAAACGCCTGTTGCAGGTTCATAAAAACCTTTATGCAATTTATTCTTTCTCATTTTCTTAATCATTTGTTTCAATGTGAAGTTTTGATCTACACGTACTCTACCACTTCTAAATGCTTCCTGTTCTTCACAAAATCAGTCTTTCTGTCACTCGCATTCTTTCGAACAAAATACCAGCATATATCTTCGCAGCAACACTCAATAAGCTTTTTCTCCTATAGTTCCTACAGTTCCCCTTAAAAATATCCAGTCAATCACAATGTCGCCTCCATTCTTGATAATTTCACTGATAATTTCATCTATACCTGCGGTTTTAACATTCTTCAATTTTTTCACTCTATTTCCTCATTCATACTAATTACCTCGTGCCCAAAATACCTATTTCTTCTAACACTATCAAACCAACACACATTCACTATCACCTCTTCATTACTGCCAACGTTATGCAGATTTTCGAAGTATTCCCTCCACACACTCGAATAAATTTCATTAGTCCGTAAAGTACCTTCCCTATTCATTACTATGAAGATTTCCTTACTCGCTTTCTTAACCTTTCGTCATTACTTCCAAAAGAGTTTCCTATTCCCTTGTAAATTCTCGTTGATCCTCCTTCCGAACTGTTCATTTGGCTCTTTTCTCCTCAAACGCATGCAAAAAAAAAATTCCACATTATATATTTTTATAAACCTTTCCTTGAGACCTCATCATTGACTTTTTTAGTATATTCAACCACTCATCTTTTTCACTTTTAATCGCTTGCACCAGCTCTTCATTCCACCACTCACAATTGAGATTCTTATTTCCTATTTTAGCACATCCACATACTTCTCTTGCACTACTAATAAAAGCTTCCTTCATTTGCCTCCAGATTTTATTCAGTTTCTTCTTGTTCTCATTCAACTGATTTATTCAACTGATTCAACTGATTCAATTGATTTTAAGTGTTCGAATATACTTTTCTTTGTAACCTTGCTCACTTAACCTCACTCTAAATTCTCCCTATTTCCTTTATCTTTTTCCTCCCCATCCATGCCCCCGCCTAATTGGATCTTACATATCACAATATATTAATCAGTTTATGCAATCCCTTTTTCAATTACCTAATCAACCATTTAAGTTGTCCAATACAATCACTTCGAAGCCACTACTCACCCCACCATCCAAAACTTCATTCAGATTATCCCAGAAAGGTATACTCTCCTTAACTTCAAGCTCAGATGGACCATATGTTACAACCACACTTTCCTTAACCTTTTCAAACTTAAATTTAACAAATTAGAAATCTAGTATTCACACAAACAAAATCCATCATAGCTCTGTGTCACAGGTCACTCACCAGAATCGCTACACCTTTTCTCCCCCTCTCATTTCTCTCCACTCCAGCAGGTAACTTGCACTGTGGCATTTGCCGTACACATTTTCGACTCGAAGCGTACCAAATCACTTAAATCCACTACCAAGTGTGCCGTGCCAAGTATTTCGTCTCTTCCTAGATGCGTTCGTCTTGCAGTCAGTTTCTTCACCAATACTTCCCTTTGATTGTCGTTCCATTTAACCAGACCAGGCAACAACCTAAACCTATTATTATATCCCTTCTTGTTGTCAATTAGCAGCTATTCCGACCGTTCGTTTTCCCATTCTGCACCACTTCTTGGTTTAATCTGCTTCGACTTCCAGCACGCCTTAACATTTTCTGTTATGGTTGCTCCTTCCACCACGTAGACTGGAAGCGTGGTCACAACCCGTACACAGTTTCCAGGATCAGTTGGAAGATAAACTTGCTTCATGACACCAGTTTCACCATAGCCCCTGAAAGCTTTTTCTGCTACATTTAATATAATTTCATTCTTTAAGAAATTCATTACTAGTATAACACCTTCCTTTTGGTATCTAACATCAATTAAATAAAACTATTCAGAGTCGATTCAATCGATGGTAACCTTCAAGGTGGCAATCCTATGGGATTCTGTACAGTGAGAGGGGATCTCATATGCCTCTGAACCTCATTTTAATGTTGACTACCTATGGATTTGAGATTTCCCCTTATTCATTTTCACCGATAATGCAGTACTGTGATCTCGAATCCATTATCGCAACTACTACTACTTTGCTATCTAGCTGTATCCGAAACCGCAATAACGGTGTCAACTGTAAACTACCGTTTCTTCCATGACTGTTCCTACAGTCCCCTCTGTACACTCCAGTTGTCACTTCATTTGTTGGCTCATATGTTCTCTTTCGCTGGTCGCTGCTGCAAAGGACCCTGGCCCACAACGAACTCCTCCGCATACGGATTCAATATCGGCCAGCCTCGATCAACCGGGATACTTCCTTGTGTGTACGTTACTGTTGTTAGCTCCGGCACATTCCCGGGAATGGCGGAGAGGCCTCGTTTCCCAAGACTAATTTCTTTCTCTTCCTCATCAACTTTCACATCTGCCTTCATAGGACATGATTCCCACAAGTGACCACCTTCTTTACACACGACACATCTACGTTCCTCAATACCGTGAGCTCTTGAAACGTTCTAGGTTTGTTCACCATCATTTCCTTGCCTTTCTTACCAACGTCTGTTTCTGGTCTCTGCTTCTATTTCACTATTGGCAACCTTGTGCTCGCTGCTACCGCAAGCCAAACACCACCCTCTAAATTTCCAACAGTATCTTTTTATATGCTCCTTTCTCTTGTTTCTCATACGGCCAAGTATTCTGACTAGCAAATCCCCAAGGTTCCCTACTTGAGAAGTGCGGCGGCCTACCGCACCTTGTCTGCGTGCGTTAGTCGCTCACTTTCTTCTCATAGCGTTGCCCATATTAGGTCGCGGCAGTTTCTGGTTCCTCATTTTCTTGTTCATCTAGTTCGTTCTCTTCTTGGGCCCAATTAACAACGCCTTTCCACCTGACCTTTAAACTTTCTCTCTTTCCTCCCATCTGGAGTTTAAATCTCCTCGCAACTTTTTTCGGAAGGCATTTCACGAACTTTTTTAAAGCATCTCAACATCCCTCTGTTCTTCCATTGTGGCCGCCTCATAGGGTGTTTGGACTTGAGGGCAAATTCAGCAAACTTTTCACTCTCTCATTTCAATCCTCCAGAATTCTCGTGCTCAAATTTCATTCTCATTTTCCTCCTTGCACAAGCTCCTTAGCCTCGCTACTATCTTGATGTAGCTCATTTTGGCCCTGTATATGCTATAATATGTTCGTAATGATGGACCCTCCAAAATGT
Organism: Trachelipus rathkii; assembly: GCA_015478945.1. NCBI lineage: Eukaryota > Metazoa > Arthropoda > Malacostraca > Isopoda > Trachelipodidae > Trachelipus > Trachelipus rathkii. The sequence goes on along the minus strand of JABUQX010059001.1, from coordinate 26,000 downwards.
TTCGTAGGTCCACCGCCCAACAATTCTTCTCTCCCCCCAGTTGTTCTTTAGCATTTCTTTCGAAATCTTCAATAAAAGCATCAAATGTCTTTACCTTTTCTTTTCCATATTTCAGAGGTCTGACAGCTTTTACGCTCGCTTTACTTAAATACCTCCAGTAGTTCTCCAGTCAAAATAATGAATACTCTCGATTCATCCCGATTTCTCCAGCTCCACCAATCTCTAACCACAGCTTTCCTCCTTCATCAAGTTCGCCGTCCTCATCAGAATCGACCTCTGAAACTGAACTAATCTACTGTATACTTTCTTACTGTCAGTAGTAGGAGAGCTATATTGGAGCACGGACCTTTTACCCCATCTTACCTTGACCTTTTTGACCTCTTTTACCCCACCCTAAGAAATTTGGGCAAAACGGGCGTATTTTGAGCCCAAATTTTGGTCCTGACTGACGGCGCTTTTGGGCCTAATTGAGCTGTGTGTGTGTGCTAATTAATATTTTAAATCAAACACTGTAAAACGTGTCTATCCTTGTTTGGGACATTGTTTATTAAATTAACTTGTATTAAACAATCCTGCTTTTTTGCCCACCATTGGCCGGGGTCGGTTATCCATGGGTCAATTTTGGCCCACAGTATTTTTTGAGAACCCTAATTTTTTGAGAACCCTAATTTTTTGAGAACCCTAATTTTTTGAGAACCCGAATTTTTTGAGAACTCGCAATATGTTGGTTGAGAACCTATTTTTTGAGAACCCTAATGTTTTGATGGAGACGCGGCTAACTTTTTGGCGTAACCTCTTCGAAGATGAGGGTTTAGCGCGAAAACGGTTGCGGAGTCAGTCAACGTTGTACGGTGATGTGCACCCCTATTCCTCTGTAGCCCCCCTCATTTTTCGGTCGAATTCATGGTCAATTTTTGCCCACCGGTAATTTTGCCCTTCCTTTAAGGGACTGGCAAGCCCCTTTTTTAATGTCTTAACCTTGTTGAACCATGATATTTCGGAACTTGAGGCACGGTGCAAGGATGGGAGCGTATACCATGGGTCATTGGTTTGACATGCTAACTTTGATGCTTGGTGGTTCCCATGCACCGTGTATAGAAGTATATAAGTGTGTGCAGGCGTAAATGTCTATGAGTATTAGATGGAGTCCAGGTGATGCACAGGTGAGTTGCAAGTGAGTGCCAATGAGTGCCAATGAGTGCCAAAGTGAGTGCCAAATGAGTTGCCAAACGCTCGAGGGCCACATAGTGAACAAATGAAGTGCCACATTAAGTGCCGAACTGAGTGCCCACTTTTTCAAGTCTTTTTAGGCCTCCCCTGAGCCCGAATGCCCTAATATGGGTGTCTACCCCTAGGTTACTAAGGGTAATGAGGATTCGGGGATTGTGTGTATATTACAAACTGGAGACATAGGTGCTTGCCTACTATGAGTTAGTCTTTATTTAAACCCACACTATGACACTTATAAGCGGCTGGATACACTCTCCATAGGGACCACTGTACAATTACAAAGGACCAATGGAGAGCACTGTAAGCACTCCACCCACACGCAAAGGATGCACGGGCACATACTTACACATCGACATTACACTCAGATATGGTTTGAAGCCTCAACTATTGTTGAGTCCTCGGACTTTTGATGCCCCAGCATAAATGCCTTAGCATTGATGCCTCACTTTGATGCTCCATTATAAATGCCTCAGCATTGATGCCGTCATCTTTGATAGGTTGGCGTCGTTTGAGACGTCATCTTTGATGCCGGCATCGGTGGTTGAGAACGCATCTGGATATTGATGATTCTGATCTTTGATGAGAATTTTTCAAATTCCCGTTTGGGGGGGGGGGATTTTGGGGGCTCATCTCTACCCTACATCAAAGAACAGAGTTAGTATTAATGTCTACCCTCATTAATGTCTAACCTATGTTATAAGCTGATCACCAGGACGCAGCATGATCTCTCCGCTGAAGTCCCACGAGAAGCGCACCGCGACCACGCCACGGTGCGACACCCGGCCCAGGTAGGGGCAGACATTGAAAAAGATGGACCATAAGTAAGGGTAATTTGAGCTATGCTCGTCCATTCTACTCTCTCTATTTTTTTAGGTTAAAATACCCAGGAGGCCGCATTTTCGCGAACTTAGAAGAAACTGTAAAGCGGGGGTCGCTGGGTATTACAGACGCTATACGATAATTTAACCACATAGGCTCTTTCTGCTCTGAAACATTATTTTACTTAAATACTTGTATTTGATTCCTTTTTTTATTGATAAATTTTTTAAAATTGGGAGTGCTAAGAGAGGACAAACCAGAGTGAAGGCCTCGATAGTATAAACAGTTTATTTTACTACGAACTTGTTACGACGTGACATTTAGTTATGCAGAAACAATTTAACATACCATAACCGGGTGTAAAGTCAGTAAATTCGTTTAAATCAATTGAATATGGTGTAAAGCCTAACACCAGAGAGGGGGATCTCAGTCATGCTTTATAGTTATATCACTGCTTTACGCTCTTAACTCATGTTCTTTACTGTCTGTTGGCCTCTGTATATAGTTGGTTCACTGTCTTGTAACATCAACGGGATCACCTTACTTAACCCTATACTCGTGTGGACCTAAAGGCAAAGTGAAGGAAGTGCAGTAAATCAAAGTAAAAGGAGGAAAGTAGGGTATACCATAAAGCAACACAAGATAGAGCGGGAAAATTAGTAGCTTTTTTGATGATATTATCTGCTTTACTTAGGTATATAAACTTCATGTTTTTACTGACTGGTTTTAAACTTATATTTAGTTTACTGTACTGATTAACTTGCGTTATATTATTTTTAAACATGAGATATACTCATATATTAAAGCAGATTAAATCAGATTGTAATAATCCGAATAAGAGGTGTTAACTCTAAACACCATAGGGGAGAAGATGATTATATTATGCTTTTGTTTTACTGCTTTACTGCATTAAATATGTCTATGTTTTTACTGACTTATAACTCATTGTAGGAATGTTACCATGATTGTTTGGTTTACAAATTTAGTATTGTTTAATTGAACGTCTCAGTATAGTCAGATTTAAAATACATACATACCTAAAGCAAGAAAATCAGTTAAAATCAAATAGGAGGTGTGACCTAACACTCAAAGGGGGGATTAGATGTATGCTTTTGTTGATTTACATACCTGGGGGTAAGAATTAAACTCAGTGAGTTACTGCATTATAACTTTCTGCTTACTGCTTTTAACTTTCTGCTATTACTGCTTTTAACTTCTGCTTTACTGGGTTTTAACTTTCTACTTTACTGCTTTATAACTCATATTATTTTTAATTTTTTGTATTTAAAAAACGCATAATATTTTGTTTATTTTATATTTGTTTTAATTTCTTTTATGATTTTTTTTATCGTTTATTAAAATTTTAAAAATCTGTTTATTATTTTTATATTTTATTAATTTATTTAGTCATTTTGATAAGTGTTTATTTACTTCAATGCCTATTGTTATTATTATTAGAACACCATCAAACATACACACAGACACACACTACACACTACACACACACAAAGCACACACATACACTTACACATATACATCAACATCCACAGATGGACACTGATATATGACACGTTATTCACATATGACACTTACATTGTTAAACCATAGACAACAACATTTTATACACTATATACACGAATATGCATTAGGTCCACACACACATTCCCGATATATCACTTACACTTATATACACACATTCACTATGGACACTTACGATTTGTCCATAAGATCACATTACTAATTTAACATCTATACAACTTTCAACACAACGAATTTACTTACTACTGTTACAGATTATTTATTTTACACTTGCACACAGAATTACACACACACACACACATTACATCAAGTACTAACACACAATCACATCAACACACACAACACGAATCTACACCACGCACAGATCACTTATACATCATAGTGAACTATAAATAATTTATTTAAACATTTGATATTTTAATTTTAAAGAAGTCTACCTTAATTGCTCAGTCAAACACAATTTAAAAATTATTTACAGATTTTCATATAACAAAGATCTTATAGAATACAAATGACTCTCCGTTTCCTATTTTGCATCAAGAGGGAATTTTATTGAAATATTTAACTGTTAATTATACTTTTTGATTTAATATAAATGATTGATAACTATCAAGTTTTAAAATAAACTTTTACTAAAATTTTATGAATATTTTATTAAAAACATTATATTTTACGTACCTTAAAAGCAATAAAATCAGTAAATCAGAAGGCCAGACCCCTAGCACCCTCTTAACATATCAAGCTTATATATGCCCACGTTTTTTCTATATATGTACTTAGTCTGCTATTTTTACATATTCTTAGCCATGTAATAAGTATATAATAAATAACAAAATAAGTTCTTCTCTGCTGATATAATGAATCTGTATTTTATTAATAATATTTTTAATGTATCTATATTTTAAAAAAACTAATATTATTATTAAATTACAATTGTAATATTATTCAAAGCTTTTTCAAAATAAAAGTCCTTTCAAAGTTTTGTAAAAAGTAATTTCAAGATTTTCTGTTATTAATTATTATTTAATTATCTATTGATACTTAATTGACAATCCATCACGTAGATAAAAACAAACAAACCCGACACTCTTAACCTTACAGATACGAAACTTGAATCTTCTGAAATTAATGATGAAAAGAATAAACTACTTATCTGAAAAGAAAAGCTACAGTAGAACTAAATGAAAAATGCCTAAATGAAGATGATGACAAACACTATATAAAATGCAGTGACAAATTAATTATATATAAGGATATGAAAGATTAAGTAAGAGAAAACGCAGCTAAACGACAGCGGTGGTCAACATAGAACCATTCGAGAAGGAAATAAAATTATCCAAAAGGGAAAAGAAGGATAAAATCCATAAATACCAGGTCAAAAGGTTAATGACACGGGTATACGAACAAGTTGTGTAATCAAGGTGTTGAATTATAATTATTATATGTCATATGAAAATATTTGCAAACATGAAACATGCTGGATCGGAAAGATACTTTAAGCAGGTAAAAAAGGAAATGTTTTCCTTACTTGTGATTGGTAGGGGTAATCCTCATCTCTATATGACCTCGTATGTGAGGTTGGTCAGATATTATTTTATCGTCTTTGAAAATTAACTTTGTTCTTTAAACTGGTATTTGAGCAGGTGTGTGTTTTAATATCTTTTAGACCCAAACTCATTTTTAAATCATAGTCATTTAGCTGTTAAGCGGTGCCACAAGTATCTGATTTGTATTAAAAAGTGTTTTATTTTACTAAGTGTTTATGGAAATTTTTGTTGTATTAATTTTTTTTTCATATTTTATGTAATATTATACTTACATTGAGAATAATTATTAATTTCAAGTATTGAATAGAATAGATAATAATTCACTAGTTCATAAGCTAACCACCAGAGCTCAGCATGAGCCCCACCCGCAAATGCAGCCAAACCCCGCACCAGCTGGTTGACATCCCGACCGCATCCCCGCCCAGACCGCGTCCCCGCCCGCAAATAAAGAGACACAAAACAGGGCTGCGGGTGCGCACCGCCCGCAGGCGCGCAAAAGTATTTCCCGCGTTCCGCCCGCCGCGATGTCTGACCCGCAGCGCAATATTACCCGCGGCGTAATTATTATGTTAGAACACGCAATACACACATACGCAACATACACACACACACCCAACCACCCAACCGCGCGCACACACACAACACCAAAAACACGCACACATTACACACACACATCACACCATAGCACACACGACCACACACACTTCCTTACACAATATAAGATAATAATTTATTAAACATTTTATTTTTTGATTTTAGTGTATTATACTTAGTATTATTTACTTTCATGCCAATTGTTACTTGATTATTTAAAACCACACATTTAGTCACCACACGCGAGCGGACATACACACACACACCAACCTCATAGCGATGCCAAATCAGCTCACTCGCAGCATGCTGGACACACACAACAACTTAGCACACACAACGACGAAACACTCACTTACACAGCTAATAACGTGATAATAAAAATTTAATATAAAAACAATTCTGTATTTATTTTATTATGGGGTAACTTAGGTGTATTGGATGAACGTATGCATGACATGTTATTGATTAATTAGACAAACTACACATACACAAAACGCAACTGGCAACACCATACACACACACAAACTTACACTCGCCCCCACGCACACTCACTTGCACATATAGCGAGTATGAAATTTGATTAAAACATTTTTTATTTTGGTATCTTTATTATCTAGTACTTAGTGTTATTTACTTCCATGGGCATTATTGTTTTATTATTATATTAGAACTACACATGCACACACTCACCACACACGTATACACCACAGCAGCACCATACGCACCAGCCCACTCGATATTTTTTTGTCCTCAAACTTTGATGCTCAGCGGTTTTGATGCCTCAACTTGATGCCTCAGCTTTGATGCCTCAACTGTGATGCCTCAGCTTTTGATGCCTCAACTGTTGATACCTCAGCTTTTGATGCCCTCAGCTTGATGCCGCAAACGTTTAATAACTTAGCTTTTTGGGGTACCTCTGCTTTAGTGCGTTCGTCTTGATGATACAATCTTTGATGGCGTCATCTTTGATTCCACCTATATTAATGATTCAGCTTATAAGCAGTTTACACTTACCATAGACACTTACACTTACACTTGGATACACACACGTATTACACTATATCTCTATGGGATTCACACATATTCACACATACACATGTAGAGCACTTACGGGTTCAGCCGCGTAGACCACTTGGCACTCACCCACAACACACGGACAAATATATATATATATATTACTATCTATATATATATATATATATAACATATAATGTATACTGATGATTATAAATTATATATAGTTTAGGACACACCCTCAGCCGGCCACCGCACTAGTATGCTAACTTACGGCTAACATATATATATATACTGACGCACGGATATTGCGCCTGCCTGGGCGCACGCGCGGCGGGAACGCCGACACCTGCACTCATTTTGCGCCGTGCTGGCGCGCACGGCGGCATGGCGCCGGAAAGGCAGCGCGGCGCCCGCGGACGGGGCACGCGGACAAGGAGTGGCACCCAAGCGGATGCCTTTGCGGGTTGGCTCATTTGCTGAGCCCGGTGGTACGCTTATGAAATCTAGTGAATTTAGCTTATTCTCTCTCAATATTCTAGTGAAATTTAATAATATATATCCTCAATGTAGATATTTATTATAAATAGTGATATACACTTTAGTAAAATAAAACCACTTTTAATACAATCAGATAGAGGGCTTGTTGAACCGCTTAAACAAGCTAAATTATGGACTATGATTTAAATGATATAAGTTATATAAGTACAAGGGTGTAATGTTTGCGTAAGAAGACGGATAAGAACTAATATCAATGCTGGACCTAGATCAATCATACTCGGAGGTAGGCGAGTGGGTATAGAGATAACGGATACCCCGACCAATCACAAGTAGGAAACATTGCCTTTTTTACCGCTTAAAAGGAACATACACACCGCATTCTTTAGTTGAGAATATATTTATAAAATAATAAAATAACAAATGATTTATATTTCTATAGGGGAATTACCTTTTGACCTGGTATTAGGATTAAAAATTAGCCCGTCTACAAAAAAGGCTTATGCTAAATTTAGGCCTAACGTAAATTTAGGCCGAACGTAGTTATTGCACCACATGACAGAAAAAAGGTCAGTTTGAAATAGATTTTGACCTGAAATTAGGCTTAATCGCGCGTCGGGTTACAAAAGATTATCCTAAATTTAGACCTAAAGTAGTATTTCAACACTTATTACAGAGAGTTCAGTTTTCGTATCTGTAAGGAGTGATGGTTTTCTCGTGATGGATTGTCAATGTAACATAGATAATAATATAATTAATAATGAAACCCGAATTATTTAAAAAAACTTTGAAATATTTTTAGTTAACATCGAGTAATAATATAAATGTAAGTAAATGTTATTTTAAATAAAAACTTAGAATGATTTTAATAAAAATACATGTGTATGTTAGCAGAGAAGAACTTATTTTGTTATTTATACTTATTGCATGGCTAAAGAATGATGTAAAGCAGTAGTCAATAGAACAAAAGTGGCATAGCGCTTGATGTAGAGGGTGCTAGGGGCTGGCCTGACTGATTACTGATTATTGCTTTAAGGTACGTAAATAAAGTTACTTAATATAAGAATTTCATAAAATTTTAGTAAAAGTTATTTTAAACTTGATAGTTATAAAATTTATACAACAAAAGATTAACAGTTAATAATTAAATAGCATGGGTCAAAATAATTGATTGATTTATTATTAATAAGTTTTAAGAAACTGAAATAATTTTAGTTATATTTGATATGAGTTAATAATAAATGTACGTGTTTAATTAAAACATAAAATGTATTTTAATAAAATTAATACGATATATGTTAAGACGTGTGTGTGTGGGGTGTGTATGTGTGTGTGGTGTGTGTGGTGTGTGTGTGTGTGTAAATCTGTGTGCAGGTAAATAAATCTGTGTGTAAGTAAATTGATGTTGGGTGGAGCTGGTAAGTAAATCTGTAGTGAGTGTAGATAATCTGTGTGAGGTAAGTAATCTGTGTGGATGTGAGTGTTAAAGTGTAAATGTAAGTGTCTATGGACAATGTAAGTGTCATAGGAATGTGTGTATAATTTATCATAGGAATGTGTTGTGTGACCGCATGTGGTATAAGTTTTTGTAATGTAAGTGTCTATGGGTTAATGTAAGTGCCAGAGTGAATGTGTGTATAAGTGTCATAGTGAATGTGTGTATATGTGTTAAGTGTATGTGTTGTGTTTGTGTGTTGTGTTGTGTGTGTGGTGTGGTGTGTTGTGTGTGCGCAATAATAATAACAATAGGCAGAAGTAAATAACAGCACTAAAGGATAATAAAAATAAATAATAAAAATAATAAAATAATAATAAAAATAAATAAAAAGTAATATAAAAATAAATAAAAAGTATTAAAACAAAATAAAAAACATAATGTAAATTAAATATATGCGTTAAAGCAGTAAAGTAGGAAATCAGTAACGCAAGGGCGAAAGTTAAGAGCAGTAAAGCAGAAAGTGAAAGCAGTTAAAGGCAGGGAAATTAAAGCAGTAAAAACATAGAGGTAAAGCGGGAGTAAGACAGTAAGAACAGAGAGAGCTATACTAATCCCCCCTTGGTGTTAGGTCACACCTCTATTTGGATTTTACTAAATTACTTAGCCTTATTAGGGTATTACTATGTTAATGAGACTTAATGTGAGTATATAAAGCAAGGTTACAATATGAGTTAAAGCAGTAAAAAAAGCTCGATAAAAAATAAAAGCAGGATGAGAAACATGAGGTTAAAAGCGAGAGTAAAGAGCGAGTTAGAGAAAAACAAAAAGCAATCGAGAGTGATATGCACCCCTCCTACGTGTGGTGTAGGATAAACCTCGTGAAAATTAAGATATAGTGATAATTAACTACTATTAGGGTTTAATGGTTGATGCAGTGGGTTAGATAATCAATAGGAGAAGGGGAGGGGCAGGGAAAAAAAAACAAAAAGGCAGGGGCGGAAATATGAGTTAAAGCAGTAAAAACATATAAGTTAAACAGTAGAAAATGAGTTAAGGCAGATAAAGCAGTGAAAAGCAAAACAAGGGGCCATAAACATAATCCCCCCTAGAAATGTTAAAGATAAAAACTCAATTAAAGAATATAATACTAAATAAATAAAATATTTAAAGAATAAATATAAAAATAGATTAGGAAACGGAATAGAAGGAACTATGGTGAGTTATGAAAGCGAAGTAAAAAACATATAGGGTGATAAAACGAGTATAAACTTTAACTCAGTAAAGCAGTAAAACAAAAGGCAGCCAATACTAATCCCATACTTTAGGGATAGTTAGGTTACACCTTTATGGAATTTACTGATACTGCTATTGGGAGAGGAGGAAAGGTGAGTGTAAGTTATGTATGGTTTAATAAGAATTTCGGAAATACAGTTGTAGTTAAAATAAAATAATCGTAATATATTTCAGGCATCTCTGGTTTTTGGATATGTCTCGCTTGCATACAACTTATATCTCAAAGTGAAATCTATAATAATTATAAAAGCTAGATTAAGTAAAAAGTATTAACAGACAAATAGAAGTGTGATAAGATATATATGGTGCTTACGAGTAATCACGGCGTCTGTAATAAGGCGCTACAATCTTCGCTGTTCCGGCGAAAATGTTTTAATAGCAACGATGCAGTAGCCATGAAATAAAAGATGAGATGACTTCAATCTAGCAAATACATATATTTTACATATCGCTCAGGCGGGTCCGGCTCGCGCGTGGCGCGGGATTGGATAAGGACTCTCAAAAGCGAGAGAGGTCATGCGAACGATCAACTAAGAGTGGGATGCAAGCTTGAAAGGAGGAAAGATAATATAACATAGGTTAGACTTAATATTAACTCTGTTCTTTGATGAGTACGATAGAGGGGTTAGAGATGAGCCATACAAAGGTATGATTCAGGAAATGCATGTCAAAAGCAGATGAATACATCTGAAGATAGTAGGATAGATCTCTAGAAGATTAGACGAGCATCAAAGATGGACAGTCATCAAAGTTCGAGAGCCTGCAAACGTTTGAGGCTATCAATGCTTGCGGACATTTATAAAAGGGCGGCCAAGTAAAGGAACAGAACAGAAAGTTAGTGGAAGGGCATCAATGGCTGAGGCTATGCTGGGCACATTCAACCCGAATATAGAACGCGCCACTCAATACACAGATCTCAGAGGCTCACAAATAAGTACGCAGGTGTGGAGAAATAGAAAAGTAATACAGGTGCAAACGTCGAGGCAACACGAGTGAGTGAGGTGTGAGGATGTAAGTGATAGTATGGTTTAATGTAAGTGTCTATGAGAGAGTGTAAGTGTCTATGATGAGTGGTCATAGTGTGTTAGAAAAAAGACTAACTCATAGTAGAAGCATCCTAGCAGGTATTGTGAATATACACCAATCGAGTCCTCATACCTTATAACCTTAGGGGTAGACACCCATATTAGGCTCTATTCGGGCCTCAGGGGAGGCTAGAAAAAGACTTGAAAGAAGTGGCACTCAGTTGGCCACTATGTGGCACTCCACTTGGCACTATGTGGCACCCACTTGGCACTCATTGGCACTCACTTGGCACTCATTGGCAGTCACTTGGCACTCTTTTGGCACTCACCTGGCACTCACCTGGCACTCAATCTAATACTCATAGAACACTAATAGAACGATCACTAGATACTTCTTTACGCGTGATTGGGAACATCAAAGCGCATCAAGTTAGCATGGCGTCAAAATTGACCCATGGTATATGCAAGGTCAAGTCCGAAATATCATGGTCAAACAAGGTTAAGACATCAAAAAGGGCTAAGTCCCTAAAGGAAGGGCCAAAAAAATTACCGTGGGCAAAAATTGAGCCCATGATTCGAAAATTAGGGGCACAAAGTAGGGGGGCAATACGTGACAACGGTTGCTGACGCAAACGTTTGGCGCCAACCCTTTTTCGAAGGGTTGCCAAAAATATAGGGTTCTCAAAAAATAGGTTTCTCAAAATTAGGGTTCTCAAAAAATTGGAGTTCTCAAAAAATTCGGTGGTTCTGGCAAAAAAATTAGGGTTCTCAAAAAGATTAGGGTTCTCAAAAATTAGGGGTTCTTCAAAAAAATACTGTGGCCATAAATTGACCCATGGAGAAGGTGAAGGGTTGGCAAAAAAAAGATAAAGTCCAAAAATTTAAAAAGGCCCAAAAGGTAAAGGCCCAAAAGGTAAAGCCCAAGGAAAAGGTAAAGGCCAAAAGGTACAAAGGCCCAAAAAAGGTCAGGTCAGGTAAAAAATTTGGGCTCAAAAAATACGGTTTGCCCAAATTTTTAGGGTGGGGTAAAAGAGGTCAAAAAGGTCAAGGTAAGATGGGGTAAAAGGTCCGTGCTCCAATATAGCTCTCCTACTAATACTGTCTTTCTTTTTTTTATTTTTATTTTTCTTTTCAGAACCATGCTACTTTCGCTGCTACAATCACTTCCGTTTCTGAAATCACTGCTCTCCATTTCTTCCAGGTGACGCGTCGGTATTTCAAATCATACCGTACGTTCGGCTTTTCCTTTGTTGCTTGCTTGCTTCTTAAATGCTTGTTATCGAATCAGATTTTTTTTTATCGGTACTCTGGCTCTTACTAGGGCTCCCATTTTTCCTTTCAGCCTCTTGCTCTTGACTTCATTGATTTGTAACACCTGGCTCAAACCTGAAACACTGTCCGCTACGATGTCAAAATCCATGTCATCCGTTCCTTTTTCCCAGCGATCCTTTTAGCATGGTCAGCAACTCTATTGTGCTAAATTTGAGGCATGTCATTCTTATCTCTTCACGGCACTGGGGGCATTTTGCCTATTCCCTCGTGGGGTGTTAACAAAATCTATAAAAACTAAAAAAAAAAAAAAAAAAAAGAATCTTAAACCTGCAATCAAAATCTTGTTTTCCGACAGATTGGAAAGAAATATTAATTTATAAAATATTCAGTATAATATTTACAAAGAAATTTCTTTCGAAATCTTCAATAAAAGCATCAAATGTCTTTACCTTTTCTTTTCCATATTTCAGAGGTCTGACAGCTTTTACGCTCGCTTTACTTAAATACCTCCAGTAGTTCTCCAGTCAAAATAATGAATACTCTCGATTCATCCCGATTTCTCCAGCTCCACCAATCTCTAACCACAGCTTTCCTCCTTCATCAAGTTCGCCGTCCTCATCAGAATCGACCTCTGAAACTGAACTAATCTACTGTATACTTTCTAACTGTCTTTCTTTTTTTTATTTTTATTTTTCTTTTCAGAACCATGCTACTTTCGCTGATACAATCACTTCCGTTTCTGAAATCACTGCTCTCCATTTCTTCCAAGGTGACGCGTCGGTATTTCAAATCATACCGTACGTTCGGCTTTTCCTTTGTTGCTTGCTTGCTTCTTAAATGCTTGTTATCGAATCAGATTTTTTTTTATCTGTACTCTGGCTCTTACTAGGGCTCCCATTTTTCCTTTCAGCCTCTTGCTCTTGACTTCATTGATTTGTAACACCTGGCTCAAACTTGACACACTGTCCGCTACGATGTCAAAATCCATGTCATCCGTTCCTTTTTCCCAGCGATCCTTTTAGCATGGTCAGCAACTCTATTGTGCTAAATTTGAGGCATGTCATTCTTATTCTCTTCACCACTTGGCATTTTCGCTATTCCCTCGTGGGGTGTTAACAATATCTATAAAAACTAAAAAAAAAAAAAAAAATCTTAAACCTGCAATCAAAATCTTGTTTTCCGACAGATTAGAAAGAAATATTAGTTTATAAAATATTCAGTATAAAATTTACAAAGAAAAAAATAAATAAATAAATAATGGCAATAACAGTAAATTAAAATAACAAAATAAACAAGAAAATTCAGAAAACTTAGTAGATAGAAGTAATTAAATTTAGGTAAAATAGAAATTTTTAGATAGAAAGCCAAATTATTAGGATGGAATTTGCAAGAAATTGTTGAAAATTAGTTTGTTGCACAGGAAAGTAGAAAGTTTAGGAGAGTGAGAAAAAAAAATATGAAATGTTTAATACGTTAATAGAATAATCTGGAAAATGTAACTTTGGAGAGACCATAATAAGAGTTATTAACAAGTTATTTATAAGAGTTATTAAAGAAAAGAAGATGAAACTAGAACTGTCGTGGACTTAATGCTGTCCGGGCTACAAAGAGGCTGTACTCGCCTCCTGCCAAAGAGGCCAAGCCCTCTTCCGCCTACAAAGATGACGAGCTCTCTTCCGCCTACAAAGGGGCAAAACTCTCTGCAAATTGGTCTAGCTCTCTTCTGTCTAGAAAAAAGCAGATCGCCTCCACCGCCACAACATGAATTTGGCCTCTTCCACGACATTATGAATTTGGTGACTTTACTTGTGAAGGGAGGAGTAAGAAAAAGAAATAACTTCCAGACCTTTCACTTTCACCAGTTTGCAAGCCTTTAATAATGACTCATAATACTGATCTTTTTATAGTAAATCTTCCATCTAAGAGTGTTTGCATTTTCAAAGCTAGGTTCATCATCATAAGTGTATTTTTTTTTCTATTGCATTCATTTGTTGAGTATTTCATTTTATGTTTCATATTAGTCCCAACTATCTGAAATTTTCAGAAATATATTGTCTTTAATTGTGAACATGAATCATTTAATAAAATTTGTGATAATATTTCTGCAAGATACAATTATATTGTCCAGATACATTATAAAAGGTGTGCTACTACCATTTGAGGAAAACAGATAAAGACATCTTTCACATCATAAAATAACTGACGATAAATATAACTATTATGCCCCATCAATAAAGAATACGTATTATTCTTTCAATTTCTATATTGCAATTAAATTGAAAAACACACGTATTAATCTTATATATTATATATCTATATATATTTATATTATATAAATTAATTATATTTAATTATTATAATAATATATAATGTTATATATATATATATATTTTATATATATTTATAATCTATTATTATATTATATTTAATAATTATTATTATATATATATTAATATATAATATATAATTATTATATATAATAAGTAGTATTAGGGGCCATACTGACAGCCAAACCCGAAAGCTGCCAGTATTTTTCGCTAACAATCTGCAGCTATCCTAATCTGTTATGCCCCATTTTGGTACTTTTATACTAATTTACATTTTTCTATATAAATTTATTTCTACTTTTTTAGCTTTTGCACAAGATTTGACCGTCCTAAAATCTGGCAACCCTAACGTTTAAAATTGTTGACCTTTTTTAGTCATTTTTTGGACTTTTTTAGCTTTAACTACTTATACGCTTGTCCTATTAATTCAGTCAAAGGTACTCCCCAACTCCGGAGTATGTTAGGAGTTCCCATTGGTCAGCCCTCACGCAAGCAAGCATCTTGAAACCACTTCAAGTTTTTGAATATATGTCCCATTCATGTCGGCATCTGACTTGATTTCAATCTTCATTTTGGATTACTTTTTATCTTCCATTATAGGATTTTACGTTTTCGGTGAAACAATTTTTAAGGTCTGGAAGATAATTTTCGGAGTTTTAGCATCCCAAAAGGTGGGCGTACCCACCAGTGATGTTAATTTTGTCTCTAGATACGGTTTTAAATGACGGTAGATCATTTTTTTATGCTTCAATCTAATTATTCATTGAATCATATGTTAGTTACGAACTGCTAAGTTACCTTATTATGTTGTGCTTCTTTGCTTTTCAATTAAATAACATAGAAATATAAAATAATTATAATTATTACTCTGATAATATAAATATAATTACTAATATAATTAACATTCGTAATAATCACATCTTTTAGTTATACGGTGAGCTTTCATGACTGACAATTTCGAAGATAGGATAGATTTATCGCCTTATCTAGATACTTGTGTAACATAATACATGATAAGTGTATATAAATCTGATCCCACCGAGTTTTGGTTACCCTTAAGTCATCCCCTATAGGTTGCTGCCCCTTATTGTCCGCCAAGTTCAATTATTATTCGTCGATAATAAACCTATTGCCTTAACGTTAACGTCAGACTAAATTTGGATGTGAGATTATATATACGTAATCTCGTTCCACGAATTACGTCCCTTCTTTTGCATTCCCCCCATAAAGGCGATCAGTGCCACCCACTCTCAATAATTAATATGATCGTTAGAAGAAATTTGAACTGGAACTATTAGATGTATCGGAGTCGGAATGACGGTAGTGGTCGATTCGGATTCGGTTATTCCTAGACCCCGGAGGTTGTCCCCTCTGAAAAAAGAAAGATAAAGCTTGATGAATTTTATGCTTATAACATGACGGATATGAAGAAGAAAGATGTAGACAAGGCATTATAAAGTATAGAAATGTAGTTAAGAGTAAGGAAGAAGATTAAACAAACGTAAGTTGATTCAAACATTAATATCATTCTTAGCTCCAGACGCATGCAGAGATCGCCCTAGGTATGTTCCTACTTTATGTAAACATTTCGTTTTAATAATACAATCTATTTTACTGTTTCACATAACTGAGTCTTCTTATCATGACATTATTCGTTCAATTGCATGCATCTTGCCAAAGATAACCCGGCTGTCCTAAATGTTTTAAGACTGAACAATTTTATTTTCTCAAGATCTCTATCTTTATAGAACGTTAACTTAAATATAATTTTTCTTCCTTAAGTTTGAATGATTAATATTCCTGTTATTTATTTTTTTAATTTCATTTTACATTTAACTTGATAGTTAGGTATATGTTTAGTCCTATTTTTATTATTTATTAAAAATTTATTTTTTTATTTATTTTATATTTTTACATTTCATTTATTTTTTTTACATATTTAAATCTATTTTTTTCTATTCCCTTTATTTGTTTTTTTTTTGTAGTTTTTTTTCATTTTAATAACCTGTATGGTTTATTTTTTATTTAATTTTAAATATTATTTAATTTTTTTAATTTTTTTTTTAATTTTTAATTTCTATATCATTTTTATTATGTTTTTGTGCATTTACTTATATGTGTTAATTTATTTATTTAATTTAATTTTACTTTTATAAATATTTGTTTTTTCTAAATAAGTTTTTGTTTTTTATCTTTTATTCATCCTTTTTTATTTTTAAATTTTATTTCAATTGATCTTAATAGAATTTCGTAATTATTTTTTTCCTTGTTTGATGCCACTCCCAATAATTTTGATTTTATTTATGGTATTAATTTCTAATTTTTTATTTTATATTGTAATTAAAGAAAATTTTGTAAGTCCTATTTTCCCTGATTTTTATTAATATTTATTTATATTATACTTGCTTGTTTAATTTATTTTATATAGTTCTTATTTTTCTGCATTTACTTGTTGTTTATTTTTTATTTAATTTTAACTAATTCTTTTTAATTTTTTTATTTTTTCACTTATTTTTTATAAGTTTTATTTCAACATTTTAACTTTGTGTTTAATCTTTTTTTATTTTATGTGTTTTGTTATTTATTTTTTCTTTTTTTTTTAGTTTATTTTACCTTTAAAACTTTTTGCGTTTTATCTAAAAATTTATTATTTTTTCATGTTTATTAACGCTAAATAAATTCCGTTTACCATATCTCTTATAGCAAGCGTAAATCAGTTAAAAATCCAGTAATATCAAATTCACCCACCCTCCTTCTCCATGACTCTATTGATCTATTATTCTATTGATCTATTAACCAAAATTATGTACATTACTCTAATACTTCAGTAAATCAGTAACATCAGTAAATCAAACCACCCACCCCTTCCCCACCCCATCCATAATCGATTGATCTATTGATTCTATTTAAGTCATATTTTGCCTTCATTCCACTTAAAGTCTTTTCATCAAGAGTTCTTGAAAAATATTCATATATAAAGCGTTATTAAGCCATAAAAGTCTTATCAAAAACCTATCTGTATCTATAAACCACACACCACAACCACTACGAATAAATGTAACATTAGCAAGTTCCATTAGCTGAACAACAGTATAATAATATTCTAACTATTACTATACAATAACGTTACCTATCACGCTTGTTCAGCATAATCTTACATATTAACTAGAATAAACATGTACCCACACACAACTACACACACACATCACACTCACACACACACACACACACTCTTCACACACACACACAATCTAACTACGAAACACTTGCTTATACATTATCAAAGTCCCTATACTTACAACATAAGTAATCTTATACATTTGTCATTACAAAATTATCCTATTTACACTTTTTCAGGCATATTCTTAACATATCATTGTTAATTTCAGAGCTACGGTAAAACACAACCTATCACATCACACACACACACACATACACACACACACATACATCATATCATTAATCATATACACACAATCTATTCAACACCACTAATTCATAATACATCACCTACCACACGAATAAAATCTCTATACCAATTAGCAAATTTAGGTTCTTCATACTTTTTAACAACAGTAATAGACAACTGATATCTATACAAAAACTAACTTCACATTTTTTTAAGCATTGGAATTATCCCATCTATCATGTATCCTCTAGTGCCTTACCTTTCTTCATTCGCTTTCAGAGCTCATCTCTATTCTTCCAAGTATCTCTTCCTCCGCTCCTCATTCTTTTCTTCTCCTCTCACCATCTCTTTATCCCTCACTCCTCCCCTTTTATTCATTCATCTATTTTGCATTCACTGAGTTATCGTTCCATCTCTCTGTTGGTCTCATTTGATTTTCATCCAAAACTCTCTCTCCTGTTCCTGATGTTCACACTTTTCCTCTTGATCTACTTATTATTTTGCCAGTTCTTTAATAAATCTTCGTTCTGCCGTCCCATATTTCATCATTCTCGCTCTCTCTTGCACTCTTCTTTCACTCTCTGTGCAGCATTCGGGCATTCTAGCATATCGGAGCACTTCGTGTACGCGTATTTCACCACTCTCTTCTTCTTCCAATACCGTTTTTCCCTCTTTATTGTCTCCTCACTCTTTCATGTCCATTCACTTTATTGTCTTTCTTGTTCCCGTCTACTCTCTTCTTTTTTTGCGTCTAGAGTCTCTTCTGACTAACCCATCTTAGAGTTTCTTTCTCTCTCTCTCTCATCCTATTCTAATTTATGATGAATTCTCTAATGTTCTAGTTAAATTGATCTCATTTATCCCCTTTTCGGTGATATTTTTTCAGTGATTCCACTCTAATCATCACTTTTCGTTTCACTTCATTCTTGCAGCATTTTGCCCGTTCCCAGCTTTCTCTAACATATTAATCCGTATACTCTTCTATGGTTTATCCAGGCTATTACTTTACATTCCTTATATTTCCTGACTATATCAAGACGATATACTTATTCAAGTCGTATAATAAGATCTGTCTGATCGAATTCTCCGTTGTAATATTATTTCCATCTATAGCGAACCTAGAAGTCCTCTTGAAAAAAAATTTATAAACTCTATCATTGCTTCCAATTTCCCTTCTATCAGCACGGAAATCTATTTCATGCTTTACACATTTTTTCACATTATCCGTACTACCTTCCTCATCTATTTACTCTGTCCTACCATTGGCTCTTCACCTCCGTTTCTCTTCTCCTTTTCCCTACTCGTCAGCTATTAATCTCCATATCTAGCAACTTTACTACTCTCATTCTATCTCCTACTTTCTTTTATTATACTTCTTCCTTTCCTTATCTTCATCCTTTAATTGATACTGCCTTTTTCTCTGTGTTTTACGTCTATTGATTGGCTCTCTGTTGCGGCGTAATATACCAATAGTTTTAAAGAGTGCCACCGTGGTTACCTTTTTTCCTTGATTATTAATCATGTGAATTATTTCTTCATATCGTCTTTTCGTTCAAGACTTTCTTATAGTTCTGTATTGAATCTAGGACCATTTTCGGACCTATTATGTCCTCTCATGCTTCTATTGTAAACCCTTTTTGTAAACCTATATAAATTTATATTAATACTTATATCAAGATTGGTATATTCTCCTCTTTCTTTCTCTCGATTCGCATCTCTGCTACATCATCACGTCGATTCCTCTCTCCCTCATTTAATACTCTCATATCTCCTTTCTCCCGCCGTTTCCATCCATACGTTGCCACATATATAGCGCCTAGCGCACTCTAACTAAATATACATTATTAAGTTCCTGGTCCCAAAATTTTCTGTTTTCGTGTCTGTATCTAAGATTCATATTCTACTTCCCGGATGGCTATCCTTGAGTATAAATGATATTCTATGATAGCCTCTCTCATTATATTTATATATTCTTATTTTTATTATTATTATATTTTATTACATATATCTGATATTATATATATATATTAATTATATATATATATTAAATATATTATATCAGTGTATTTATAATATATATAATTATTTAATATATCCTATAATATATAATATAATATTTAGTAATATATACTATTATATAAATATGCAATTAATAATTATAATATTAATTATTAATTCATTTAAAATTATATATTACTATATATTATTATATTATATATTATTGTATATATATATATATAAATATATATATACTTTATAGTAGTATATATTATATTATTTTATCATATAAAATACATGGCGGGTTATTTTGTGGGCAGCGGATTCCATCTACGCAAATGCGATTGTCATTACCAGTATATATTATATATATATATAATATATATAATTATATTCGGTTATATATATTATATATATATATATATATATAAATATTAATGTTTGTGTTTGTTGTTATGGTTGTGTGTGTGTGTGTGTGTGTCTGGGTAAGTGTAAACTTATGGGGTATATCACAGGATAAAAATTAAAACGATATAAATAAAAAAATAGAAGTAACAACAGTTTAATTAATAATAATTTTGTGTTTGTGGCATAAATAAAAATAAATACCTATTTGAGAATACGTAAAGTAATATTTATGTGGTTGGCTAGTACTGAGTCGAGTTAACTAATATAAATCTAAAACTACATTAGACGCTCTTATATTCTTCGAGCGAAATTTCGCAATACATTTGCTTCCAATTCGTCATTTTCTCACTTACTATTTTTTATGAACTCATCGTACATAGTTTATTAAGCCTGTCTTTCATCATTTCTTAGCCAAGCTTACTCTTCGCAGAGGGCTGAAAGTTTTCATTGGTGATGATGTGAACACATCAACCGCGTTAGCCCCATTGCAACTTTAAAGTAGACAGTTTTTTATTTGAGGAAAAATGGTCCGCTCTATTTAATTCCAGTAAGTTCACAGTCCTGTTCAACTTTTGCTTATCCATTTTTTTGTCCAGCCACACGGTATACCATAAGTCAGTTCGGTATGAATTTTATTGACATCAAATAAAAACTAAAACATTTTTTTTTCGCTCACGCAAACTGCCTACGGGCACCTAACATAAGAACGATGCAAATGAGAGAAGATAAAATGCCGGCCGTTGTTCTGAAATCTGGCTTCTAAAAGAGATGAGCGATCAAGCATAAGCACAAGACAGAACCGCTTCCCAATATTCTAGTCAGAAGATTTCAGCAGGATGATCCCTTTTGTGTTGTCTGAAATTTAACCTATTCTTAGTGATGCAAGCTTACTAAGAACTTCAACAGTAATAACATTGGCTAAAACTTTTAATCAGCAAATATTTGATTCACCACTTTTGCATTGGTCTCTTCTTGACAAACCTCTTCCCAAATTCTGCCTATTGCATCAGTGTTAGTACTGCTAAGAATATATTTTTTGCAATATGTAACCCACTAGATGCTTTCAACCAAAGCAAAACATTATGGTATAATGAAAGTATAAGAAATTGGTTCTTGTGCCGAAACAGAATAATAGAAATCTTTTCTTGTTGATTGTGCCTTCAACAATTTTATCATTTTCTTTGGACAAATCAGCATTAATATATATTTTTGACCAACAGTTTACAAACTTATCAATGGGAATGTATTTCTTAACAATATCTAAAAGCATAATGATACAGCTACATATAACCACCAGCTTCAATAATGTTATAATTGTCATATTGAGAAATTTTTAAAATATACAGTTCTAGAACTTTTTTATCTATTTTTTCATATTTCTAGCTAATTTCAACAACCTTTAATGTATTAAGTACTTTTGCCCTCATCCTGCCAATCTGCGTCAACGCGATACCCTGACCAACGCAGTAACTGCTTCAAACCTGTTCTGAAAACAAATCAATCTTTTTGGCAATGGTTCAAACAAGAACTATTCATATAAAACCCCAGTAATTCTTCTCGAACAGTCCTATTTTTCATAGATCAAAATTTTATGCTATAGATAATGTTGTTGCCTGGGATATATTCCGCGATGTTTTCATTCTGCCAAATATATAATTACAAAAAAATTTTCCAACCGCGACAATCATGATTTATGATAATTCTCTCCACACAAATTGATCAGTCCATTTTGAATCTATCGAGACGTCCAACAGATTCTTCTCGTCTTTGTGTAGTAATGTTCTTTCAAATCCCACATCACCGCATTCTATCCACTTAATCAGGTCTATATCAAAAATTCCGCATGACAATGGTCTTACCTATCTTAACAGGTTTTATTTTAAGTGATTGGATGAGGTGCAAGGAATCTTCTTTGCTGCTGAGATATCAAAAGTAAAATATTTCTTTTACTCTTTTCTCAATGATTTATGGAAAGGATATTCTTCAGCTGAATATATCAACGGGTAACGCTTACACTGATTATTATAACTAGCTTTGGCAAGCCCCCAATGCTATCATATAATTGAGATTCTAGCGGGAAAAGTGAAGACCAGCGTTATATAAGCACATAGCAGTGACTTAAGCCCAATATTGAAAGGAAACGCATTAAACACTTTAAAAAAATAATAATATCGTTTATAATCGTATAATTAGTAATACTGCTCTTACTCCAAAGATGAAGGATTTTTATTCAGTTTTCTACTAATAACCCTTTTAAAAATCGTCGTATCTTAACAAACATATAAGGTTCATAAATTTTATTTCGCCAAGATTGTAGGGGGGGCAAGTGCCCCCCCCTGCCCCCCCTACCTAACTTTTTATGAAATTATAATTTAGAATAATAATAATAATTAATAATAATATATGAATATTATAATAAATACATAGAAATCTAGATAAACTATTAATATTATATAATATAAATGAAATGAATATGTTCTTGAATAATATTTAGAAATCTTGAGAAAAAAAACTTAAAAAATTTCGTATCCATAAAAAAAAAAATAAGTACAAACCTACATGGAGTTAACTGAACTATGAGTTAGAAGTAAATAATAATAAAATCGAGAGTGAGAGTAAACGAAAAAACACCGTTATCAATTTTTTAAATGGTGCTTAGTTCACATCCAGTTTTATACTTGCAAAATCGTTTTAAAAATACAGTTACGCGTTACTCGTTATAGATTACGCCGTTACGTTTAACACGCACCTTGATATTTAGATATAGTTATTTCGAGCTTATGGTAATTTATACCGGTATTTTATATGAGCAAAATTTATTACGTAAGGAGAACATTATGCCCACTATTATAAGCTTTCTAAAGACTTATCGTGCGTTGTATGTATATATGGTGATTAAAAAGCCAGCACGGCAATTTTTGGTGATTTTTTTGACTTTTTAAAAAAATCAATTTTGTGATTTTTTTATTTTTTCATATTTTTGTATCTATTTTCATTTGTGGCGTCACGCAAAATATAATTTGCAGGTTACAAATCATATATCGCCTGACGTTACGAATCTGAAAAAAAAATTCAAATATAATCAAAAAAAATACAAAAAAATCACAAATTGATTTGTTTTAAAAAAATATCAAAAAAAACACCAAAAATGCCATCCCGGATCTAAATGTCATGAAATTCTATTTAAACTGTATTGATGAGAGCAAATGGAGTGACTCATGATTTCCTTTCCAATAAATATGGATTGAGTTTTGCAATTTTCTTTAGTCTGTTATGGAAGAACTTGATCTTTTGTACAAAATAGTAGATTGACAATTGAAGGAGTGAGGCTGCCCCTACCCCTATTATATACAATGATTGATTTTGTGTGGCGAATTGAGTATATCTCAGACACATGTCTAACAGGAAGCTGAGATAGTAAACTAGATAAAGAGTAAAGGTATGAAGATCTGTGAGTAGAGGATCCCGTTTCTCCGAGAGAATGGCCTCGTTTACTGCTTATAGTAATTATTAGAAAACAGCTGAATAAATAATAGTCTGAGTAGATGTCCAAAAATTCATTATAGGTAACAACGGTGATCAAAAAAGAAAAACCGGAGAATATATAGAAAAAAACAGAATGTTACTAAACCACTTGCTGATCAAGAAAAGGTATAACTACATACAATAAAAGTAATTCATTATAGGTAACAACGGTGATCATTAATTAGAATAATCTAATAACCACAGGAAAAAAACAGAAATGTTATAAACCATCATTCATTACGCATCATAGGCTCATATTATATATTAACTATATAGTAATCATTATATTTATATATGTATTATATATTTATATATATTACTTATATATATATATTATAATAAAATATATATATATACAAAGTTATATAATAATATATATATTCAGTGATAATTTTACTTTAAGGTACATCCTTAATTCAGAATTTAAATATTATAATAATTTAGCATATACATAATATATATATATATATAACTAAGTATATATATATATACTTAATGGATCGAAAACACTATAAATATATGTTTTTAAATGAGAATTAAATGTGGAATTATTATTAAACTGTCTATGAAAAATTTCTAGTTCAAAAAAATCTAATTCGTCAGACGTTGAGGGGTAAGTTTCAATCCAAAAATAGCCGTCTTTGTGGCAAGCTTCCTGCTAAATTCCAGAAGCTTGCCAACTAAAAAGACTTTTCTTAAAAAACTAACTTAACTTAACTTTTCGAATTTTACATTTTGTTTGTCCCCAAATGTTCCGAAATATCATTGATTAAATAAGAAGAAATTTTCCAATATTCTTGTGTTAAAATTATAAAATTAAAAATAAAATAAGATTATATAAATAATATATATTATATATATATATATAATAATAATATTAATAATACTATATAATATATATATATATATATATATTATATAGTATTTAAATAATAATATATATATTATATATATTAATATATATATTAATTATATAACATATATACATATATATATAATATTAAATATATTAACTATTATAATTAATATATAAATAATTTAATATATATTTATTATATATATAAATAATATATAATTATAATATAATATAATATATATTAATTATTATATATATCATATATATATATTATTATATATAATTATAGATATAATATATGAAGTTACATCCACCACCTAACCCTTCAATCCTTCCATCTGGGATTACACTGTGTAAATAACACTAAATTATTATCAGGTCACCCCAATCCTGGTATGCTTAGTTCATATAGTTTAATTTGGCGTATATATTTTGCACGATGCTAATTATATTCGTTTGACAGGGAAAATCAAGATAGGCCCAGGCTTCTTTTTACGGTAAACATTTACATCAAGCCCCTATATTCCAAGTTATGAAATAATTCTGAAGTAAAGACAACCACAAAGGAAATAACTACATAATTTTAATAAGCAAACAAACCTTGAATAAAAAAATTAAATGGAAAAACATACCACAATCCTAAATCTCGGCAAACAGCATGGACCTAAGGAAATTAGGGAATACAAAGAAAGTGTTGCTTATTCAAAATCCATTAAATTTTAACTGAATGAGAAAAAAACAAATATGGCACTTCTTGGCCTTCTTGATATTCACTGTGCCATGAGAGACAAAGCCTTAATAATAAATTATAATTATATAAAAAATAAAAATAGTATATAATATACTTTATAATAATTACTATTATAGTCAACCAATACTAATATATATAATACTAAATATCAAGATAATAATAATATAGATTATATATAATAATATAATATAATATGAAGTTAAAAAAAAAAATAAAAAGATAAAATAAAATAATAAAAATTAATATAAAATTAATAATAATATAAAAATAAAAATAAAATTATAAATTATAAAAATAATAAAAAGAAATAATAATAATAACAAAAAAAAAATAATAAATAAAAAAAAAATATAATATAATATACAAAGAATGGGCATAATAAAACGCGTAAAGCGTTCAATCCGTTAATTACACTCGTACATATTTAAAAGCTATACTATTATTAAACGCCTTTCCT
>JABUQX010059000.1:12500-18493 GCA_015478945.1 Trachelipus rathkii | reverse complement strand
GTTATTACTTCGTTCAGTTGGAATTTGGGTGTTTTAACCGTTTTTCGCATTTATCATTGAAACACTTTCGCGTTTTCGTGCGCCCACTTCAATATATATATTTATATATATATATATATATACTCACTATATATATATATATATATATATATATATATAACTATATATATATATATATATATATATATACATATATATATATATATATATATATATATATATATATATATATATATATATATATATATATATGATATATATATATATATATATATATATTATTATTATTATTATTATTATTATTATTATTATTATTATTATTATGATTATTATTATTATTATTATTATTATTATTATTATTATTATTATTATTATTATTATTATTATTATTATTATTATTATTATTATTATTATTATTATTATTATTATTATTATTATTATTATATTATCTGTATTATTATTATTATTATTATTATTATTATTATTATTATTATTATAAATTTCGAATAAGAAACTTTAAAAAAAATTTCGACTACATATCAGTCATTGATGTTTATGAGCAAATTTTACATCGATCAAGTACTGACCTCTAAAACTAATCCCAATGTAACGATTCCTAACATCAAAAAGATTTATTTATTCCAATATGAAAATGTTTGTGTGTGTGTGTGTGTGCGTGAGAAAGAGAGAGAGAGAGAGAGAGAGAGAAGAGAGAGAGAGAGAGAGAGAGAGAGAGAGAGAGAGAGACAGACAGACAGACAGACAGACAGACAGACAGACAGACAGAGTAAAAGAGAGAGAAAAAGAGAGAGAGCATTAATTAGCGACGGAAAGAGAGCAAGAGAGAGAGACACACACAGATAGAAAGAGAGAGAGAGAGAGAGAGAGAGAGAGAGAGAGAGAGAGAGAGAGAGAGAGAGAGAGATGAACGAGTGACATAAATGGTAAGAGAGCGAGAAAAAGAGAGAGATTGAGTGAGAGAAAGGGGGAGAGGAGAGATAGAGAAAGAGAGAGATAAAAATGAATGAGTGACAGAAAGAGTAACAGACAGAAAAAGAGAGTGAGATTGAGTGAGATAGAGAGAAAGAGAGAGGGGAGAGGGAGAGATTGAGAGAGAAGAAGAGAGATAGAGAAGGAGAAAGAGATATATTATTAAACTATCAATTAAGAAAAATAAGTTTTAAGTGAAAGTAATGTTAATTAAATATATATATATATATATATATATATATATATATATATATATATATATATATATATATATATATATATATATATATATATATATATATATATATCTATTATAAATATCCATATATATCATAGTATAAGTACTCACTTTCCCTTTATATTATTTTTCCCATCTATTTGTTGGTTAAAACAATTCCTTTCTGATGTCCACAGTTTCTCTTCACTATCCTAACATTTTGCATTTTATAAAACAAGGAAGAGAAAACCTTTCATTATAATGTCTTAGATGTTAAACCCTTTTTCGATTGTGTTTACAACGATATCAAACATCAAACATCTTTTCAAGAAAACAAAAAAGGGGAAAAGTAAAAGTGAAAACAAAATGAGGTTCTTCTTATTTGCCTGACATTTCTTATCTAAGTCAAGACCTAAAATTCAAAAATTTAGCCATATTTGTTGTAAAATGAATTTGGAATATATATATATATATATATATATATATATATATATATATATATATATATATATATATTATATATATATATATATATATATATATATATATATATATATATATATATATATATATATATATATATATATATATATATATTTATATATATATATATATATATATATATATATATATATATATATATATATATATATATATATATATATATATATATATATATATATATATATATATATATATATTATTATTTATTACTATAATATATAATATATTTATATATATATATATATATATATATATATATATATATATATATATATATATATATATATATATATATATATATATATATATATATATATATATATAAATAGTTAGGAAAATTTCTTGTACTTTGGTGTTGTAAACTGGTCGGATTTGTTGTCATACTCTCTCTCTCTCTCTCTCTCTCTCTCTCTCTCTCTCTCTCTCTCTCTCTATCTCTCTCTCTCTCTCTCTTCTCTCTCTCACTCCCTCTCATTGTCTCTCTCTCACTCTTTCAATTTCTCTGTCTGTCTCTTTCTGGCTTTTTCATTCTGTGTGTGTGAGTGTTTTCTATCACGTGGTCATAGACCTAATTTAGGATGAAACAACAAATTAATTAAAAATGCAAGAAATCAATAATCGTATCTTTTATCAAGTTCAAGTTCCATGAAAGGCCTATCCGTTGGGCTTCTTTATTTATTTAGTTAAAGTTGATATATCGAGAAATGATAAAATATATTCTGAAAAAGAATCATTGCAGGAAATATATAAGCTGAAAAGAGGTTGGAGGAAAAACATCTACTAAATATCTATTTGCAAAACAGGAATAACACGAGATGGAAAACAGAAAAGAAAGGAAAAAAAAACACTAGGAAAGAAAAAGATTTAAAACAAGAGATAAAACTGTAAGAATGATGGAATAGTATAAAAAATACGAAAAAATATACATGTAAGGTAATATTAGATACAGATATAGACATAGCGAAAAAGATACGTATTTTTTGAAAGAGAGTATCCCCGGTGGGAAAGATAGAACTAATAAACTTGATGAAGCAAAGGACTAATTTCATTACAAGCGATAATTACAAAGCAAAAAGCGATGGCGGGGATAATATAATGAAATTATTAAAAGAACTATAAATGGCATTTTAACTTCATGGAATGGAAAGCAAGATAACTTTTTACTTTAAATCATTAAATTTGACAAACTTTCCAAAGGAAAGTTATGTGTCAATTTAAGTTAAGTTCAGAGGACCTGTTAAAGGTCAGAAAAAGTGTCCATGTAAAGCTACGCCCAACCTAGATGAGCGGACACTATTACTGTTATCTACCGTCAATTGTTCGAATGATTCGTTCGTCATCGCTACTCTCTCGTCTCTCTCTCTCTTCTCTATCTCTCTCTCTCTCTCTTCTATTTCTCTCTCCTCGTCTCTCTCTCCTCTCTCTCTCTGTTCTCTTCTCTCTCTCTCCTCTCTCTCTCTCTCTCGTCTCGCTCTCTCTCTCGTCTCTCTCTCCTCTCTCTCTCTCTCTTCTCTCTCTCTTTCTCTCTCGTCTTGTGACAGTTAAGTTATGTGTCAATTTAATTGGAAAAGCAGGTCAGATATAATTCCCTTCTTCTGTGGGGATGTACACACTAACACTTTAGACGATTATGTATCAAACGGCATAACCCAGAAATATATGGGGAGTATTATGACAGGCGGAATACAAATCCCTCGCAACAGTTGAAGATGTTAGTTATTTTAAAAAAATCTTATTTCCGTTGGCATTATCAACCCATCTTCGCTATAAGAGAATCTTTTAATTAACCAACTAGCCGACATCAATGTGCAAATTGAATGAAATGACTTAATGCCTTGAATCGATCTTTTTTGCATATTTGAAGTTTTGCAGTAGTACCCTAGTATCCATGATAATAGTAGTATTCCGAAAATTTACTTTTTGATTTTTCATCTGAAATTATTTTTGATTAATTTTTAATAAATATCTATATATAATAATATATTAATAGTATATAATTTTAAATCAAAAGAGACAAGCAAACAAATGTTAAGAGTCAAAAAGATTAACTCATAGTATATCGAAAATAATAATAATAATAAGGATTGTTTTCTCTATGATTTTATTATTATTTTTATACTGGGGGAGTTAGGGAGAATGATTATTATTATCTATTTTATTTTATTATTATGAGTATTTTATTATTATTATTATTTTATTATTTTTATTATTTTTATTTCTATTATTATATTATTATTTATATTATTATTATTTATTTATTATTATTATTATCTATTAAGAATATTATTATATTTTATTATTGTTAGATTTCTATCTACTGACCAAAGTTAAATTTCTATCTACTGACCAATGTTAAATTTCTACCTACTACTAAATTTATAATATCTAACTAAATTTGAATTAATTATTGCAATTCTTTTACATTATCTAAAAAAAAAAAAAAAAAAAAAAAACAAAAAAAAACACAAGTAGTTACCCACATTTCCTCGTTTCCTTTTTCGATTATTATTTTGCCCTGTCATCGTTTTTTTCCCCTTGTAATCATCGCTTGTAATGAAATAATTGTAATGAAATAATGGTAGATTAAGTTCTATCCTTCCGTCAGGAAGATACGATTGTTGAAAGTTGTTGTACTCTTTCACTGTATATATGTCTGTATCTAAATTATTATCTTACACTGGTCCATCATATCTCTATACTTCTCGGTTTCATGTTTTAAAACCTTCTCTTTCCTAGTTTTTTTTTCCCATACTTTCTGTTTTCCCTCTCTTGTTCTTCCTACTTAGAATATAATCATGTAGAGTCTTTCCCTTCAACCCTTTTCAGCTTATATATTTCCGGCAATGATTCTTTTTCCGTTGTATGTTTTATACTTTAATCATTCCCGATATATCAACTTTAACTTAATAAATAAAGAGCCGAGCGGATTGTGCCTTACGGAACTCACTTATCTAGATAAAAGTTTGTTTGATATTTTGGTTATTTATTGTTGATAAGGAAATTCATGGTTGTTGATGAGGAAATACACTACATACGAGGCAAGTGGGCCTGAAGGAAGACAGACGACATTGAAATCAAAAGAAATAGAGAGAGAGAGAGAGAGAGAGAGAGAGATAGAGAGTTGAAATTAATTTTAAATTTAACTTATGCATTCCATGCAATAATCTATATTTCTTTTCTTTCTATCATAAATATTCAATTTCACCAAGTAGAGTACACACTCACTTGTTTTGTTATATTATTTTCATCACCCATTTACTCCACCCCAGGCTAAAATTATTCCATTCTGAAGGCCACATGTTTTCTTTCCTATTCTAACTTTTGCATTTTATAAAAGTTTCTATGTTGACCCTTTTCCGATAATATTTACCAGCACTAGAAAACAAATCAGAAAAGGAGAAAACATCATAGAAATTAAAATAATATTCTTTATATAATATTACATGCGTCAAGAAATCTAAAACAAAGGTTTTTTGTCATTTCTATTATAAAGAGAACATTTTTTAGATATTTTTATATTTCCTGAAGTCAATATTCAACTGCCCAGATATTTTCCTCAATGGATTTGTAACTGTTAGTTTGTTTCATTTGACTTATTACTTTAATTTACTATCCAGAAATAACGGTAACAATAATTGACATTAATTTTCATTATTGTTATCATTTTTTCAAACCTTCTTCTAGGTTAAAAACCTCTCATCACTTTCCTTTACAGTGACTGAACTCTAAGATTGACAATGAAATATTTTTTATCTTTTTTCATAAATTGATATCGCGGGAAACGATAGTTTGGAAGGGATGTAAATGAACTCTGGATTGAAAATGGAAAGAATTATTACAGACACTCTAACAATACTTTGAATTAAAGATACAACTGTAATAACTTGCAAATTAATATTTAAATACAAATTAAAAAGTTGATATACACATACACTAATAAACTAATATAGGCATACACACATGCAGATAGATACTACTATTACCGGTGATTACTACACAAATATATCTGTAATGTTTTTTATCGAATTTAATAAAAATGTAAATATGCATATATATACATATAAATTTATATATTCATCCACAAACTTTTCAAAGTTCATCAATTAAAATAATTAAAATTATAATATTTATATTAAATAAAGGAATACATTTACAAAATTAATGTATTTATCACAACACAAACACAAAAACACACACAAACACAATAATGCATAACATAATCTAAACTGCAAATATATAAATAAATATAACTATGATAGTGATTTTATCAATTTTATTTTCC
>JABUQX010058999.1:22500-38789 GCA_015478945.1 Trachelipus rathkii | reverse complement strand
GTGTATATTATAGTATATAGAGAATTTTTAATATTTATATCTAGTGTATCTAATGGTTACTATATATATATATTATATATATATATAATATATGATATATTTTTTTTGTATTTTTATTTAAATATAATACAGTTTAATAATTATATATATGTATATATATATATATATATATATATATAAATATAAATATATATATATATATAAATATTATATATATATATATATATATATTAATAATATATCTATATATAATTATATATATATTATATATATATATATATTATAATAGTATATATTTATATATATAGTGTATATGATATATATGAAGGTATGTGACAGCGACCACACATTTTGAGACGGCGAAAATTTTTCTAGAAGGTTCAAAAAATTTTAGTAGAAAAGTTTAAGTTAATTAGGTTTTATTAAGAAAATTGTTTAGTGGTAAGCTTCTGGCATAATTCCAAGAAGCTTGCCACTAAACAATTTTTTAAAAAACTTAACTTAACTTTTCTGAACTTAGAAAATTTTTCAGATATATATATAATTAAATATTATATTATATATAGTATATATATAGTATATATATATATTTTATATATATATATATTATATATATATATATATTATATATTATATATATATTATATACTATATTATATATATATATTAATATATATATAGATAAATTATATATATATATTACTCCTTTAAAAGGAAGTTACAAAAAAAGACATGATATCGAAAATCGGTCCGAACGCTAGTCGTGCATCCTGCAGTGTCACGTGTTAGCCAAAACTCCAATAGAAGGAGCGCAAGAGTTACCAAAAGTTGCTTTTTTTATCATGTTAATTTTTATGTTAATTTTTTTTATTTACTTTTTAAATTCTATTTAAGGGACTCGAGCCGACGGAGGGACAGATGGGAGCCTGAAGTCCCACGACTAACCCCGTTCGTTCCCTTAGTTTATTTTTTCGCTTTTTCTTTAATGGTTTTTGGTGTTTGAACTTGTCTGGGTGATCTGTTTTTAGGTACTGGATGTGTACTTTGGGAATATTCTTCCCTCTGTTTTTCTGTTTTCTGTTCTGAGTGTTCAATATCTGAGTATTCTTGGTCTTCTTGTGATGAATCATCATCTAATAGAGATTTATTGTCTTCTAGGTATTGGTCAAGACTTATGTGAGGTGTAGCATGCTGTCTGTGTTCATCTAAATGTATATTGTTTTGAGCTAATGTATTGACAAGTGCATCTTTATCCTGTTGAAACTGTTTAATTATGTTATTTACTGTTTCTGTATCGGAAAGATTCAGGTGTTGTAAACTGGTACTTTTTGGTTTAATCTGTTTCTTGTTAACTGTAGGCTTATCAGCCGAGTTTTTAATTATCCAATTTAGGTCAGAGCCCTTTAATTCATTATCATCTGTAGCTATTTCCACTTCTTCTCTCGTCAAAAGGTCCGCTAAGGCCTTTTGCTGAGACTCCTCGTAAGAGCGGTTGTCAGCCATTTCGGTAGATTTATTCTTTTTCAACCACTCTACAATCATACAATTCACACAAGTGTCTGTGGATACTTGAACCAGACTATTCTAGTGTAATAAAGTGTAAATGATCTTAGTGTTTACTGTGAAGATTCTGGTGACAGATAATCTAGTCACAACTGTGACAGCACCGAACGGAAACAAAGTCCCTGTTCGGGCGCCACTTTAATTTTATGTTACTTATGTTACGGAGAACAGGGCAGTAAGGCATAAAAGTTGCACCGGATATTACGTTATCGTATCAGCCTTATCGTATTTAGAGCCTGTTCTCCAAGTTGTGCATAAAATCAAAGAAAATTTATTTCAGTTGATTCTGACTATTAAAGTATGATTTCAAGTTTTAAGTTATAAATTATAATCAGTAAAAAGAAAATAGAAAAGTAACGAAAAATAATAAGGGTACCTTGAAAGGAAAAGTGGAAGATATGATCTTCTCCTTTGTCTTCAACTTCATTAGGCACTATCAGGCAGATGTCAAAATAATTCCTAGCGAGGTTGCTATGCCTCGGGAAACCTTGTTAACATTCATTAGGTGCTGATCGGCCTGTGTGTACTTGTGTTTGGTTTTTTTGGAAGGTTATCGATGTTATCACGTTTTTATTAGAATTAGATTCAAGAAGAGAGTACTTTATAGATGATAGATAAGAAGGATAGAAAGAAAAAGATGTGTTGTTTTTATTTTTATTATATTTAACTTATCATTAATTATAATATATTTTATATACAAAATTTTTAAAGGCTCAGGTTGAGGTAAACCATCAGGTTAGAGGATTATAGGTTTATAAACTTAAAGTTAAGTTACTTAATAGTTAGGTTGGTTTATATACAAAAGAAGTATGGACGAACCTATGGAACGCACATACTTTCCGATAAATTATTCAGTGTCCGATGTTTTTATGATCCCTGTTTTCTGGTTCAAGACTTGTTTTTACTTGGAGTGTAGTTTGTGTTTAAGGAATTAAACTTTCAGACAATCATTCACACGTATATACAAAGTGTACAAATATTCAAAATAGAATTTATACATAAACTTAACTTAAGATTAATCATTTAAGACATCATTTAATTTCTTAGTGAATAAAAGTTCTTTGATTCGATTTCTGGGTTGCGCATGCGCCATGAAGGAGACCACCGGTACTGTGCCTGTAACGTGATCCCATTTATTTGCGGAGGTATTAATATTGGTGTATTAGTGCTTTAGTTTAGACAACACAATCCTTGTTATTTAAGTGCTCTTACTCTCTTAGAGCGTAGCACAGTTATATATCTGGACCTCACTGGCTAAATAATAATCGTGCAAGACACTAATACAAGATCTGTGAGTTTGAGCATCGGTTTACGTTGTGTGAAATAGTTATTTTTATCAGATAAGTTTAACATTTTCCATTCTTATACGAAGGCGGCAAAAAGTTTCGTAATCGATTATATCACTGTGTTTCATACTAATTGTTTATTTTATTTGTGTAGGCTAAATATATAGGTAGTTAAATCATCTAAAAACCCTTAGTTATAAATTGATTAACCGACATAAAGTTCAGTGGTCCAGAATTTGAAACTTGGTACATATATATATATTAATTTAAGATTAATTGGAGTTCTCATATGTGGAAAAATGATGGTGACCCAAGATTGGATAGTACCCCACAACAAATAAAACTATAAAATTGAGTAGGAATATGAATTTTTATATTAAATAATTATAATATATATATATATATTTATTAAATATTGATTAATGTTTAGAATATAAATCTAGTTTTTTCCAATAATACATTATTAATTTTATATAATAAGTCATAAAGAGACTAACCCTTTTAGTAGTACAGTGAGTGGTAGATTTTATCTCACTATTCCTTTTGTAATACTTCGGGTGAAGTAAATATAGCTAAAATGATGTCGGGGCAAATGCTACTGTGGTCAAACTACTATAAATATTATTTAATTGTTTTATAAGTTTTTATTACATTTTTTATAAAACTATTATAATATTGTTTTACCTATAAGTTTCATATGTTCAAGTGCAATACATATATATTAATTATATAGTAATTACTCAATGAAATAATAATCATTCATAAATAGAAATTATTCTCCTACAATCTAACTATTCAAACGAGTGATGTAATATATAATATATAGGAATACATTTCAATTAACAGCTGTGATACAGTTACAAAATAAATTATAAATGAGGATAATATAATATTAAATTTTACTTTTTTATATAAATATATTATATATATATATCTATAAAGCAGTGTGTCACGAAAAATTATCTGATATTTAACTTAGAATATATACTGAGTGAGCTCAAATTGCATAGTCAGAATTCTTAAATAATAAGCAATATTGTAGAGATACAATTTATAAATACAAATGCGTTGGTAAAAACAATTTCTGAACCATAGTGGATATTAATACAGTATATATATAATAAATTAAAAATAAATATTAAAGATGAATAATATATAATATATATATATATAGTAATAACAAAAATAATTAAATAAATGATCCTGTTGTATTTATAATACTTTCCATTTTAACAAAATGTGATAGTTAATATATATCTTACTCACAAATAGAGTAAAGTTATTATACCACTTATATGTTGACTATATTGTATATTATAAAATTAAATATAATAAACCAGGGTGTAATACAGGACCCCTTACATATATATATATACTATATAGTAATATATAATTATATTTATATATTATATATATATTAATATATATATATATTTACGAGTATAGATCGTTATATATATTTATATCAATTGATCTATAAACTTTGATAGATTAATATTATATATATATGGGAATTTGTTGTAGTATTTAACTTAACTTGAATTCAACGTACCATACTTATATATATATTAATAAATTAAATTAAATTATTATCATTTAAATTAGGTTTATTAAATAAAAATTAATTTGAAGTTATTTTTATTTTATACAGCATTTGAGTTTAATTTGAATATTCATCCTTTCTCACCTTAAATAATATTTCACTATAGTAACGCTCTGAAATCTAACAATATTCTATAATTGTTTGATAATCGTTTATATAATAATAATTATCGAATATCTGGAATATAAATATATTAATGCATAATCGACTCAATTAATAAAACATTACGGAACAAAAGCTAATATCAGTATAGCGATATCACCTTAATAAAAAAAGAACAGAAAATTAGCCGTTTATATAATAAATTATTTATCCGTTCACGGTTTAATTTTATTATCAAATATTTTTCTCTGTAAAATAATTTATGCTATATATATATAAGTACAACTAGAAAAATTGTAAAAGATAACATCATATATATTTTTTACATCACCTCATAATTTTTTTAGTAATTGAATAATGTTTATAATAAATTAATTAATATAGTATGATACGTTAGCAACTAAGTCAGTATACTTATAATTATCAATAATACTAAATTATCCATTATTAATCTTATATATATATATATAATAATATATAATATATATATATATTATATGAGACTTATATACTTATATATATAATATATATTATATATTATTATAAATATTAATTATATAATTATATAATATTATATATATATATACTATATATATCTAATATATATATATATATATATATATTATATATATATATATATTTAATATATATATATTAATATATACTAAATATAATATGAGTATGGGACACCGTTAATTACGAGTATAAGTTAACTATAGCCTAAGTTATATCTTTAATATTACGTATATTAACAAAAAATAAATTATAATAACTGGTTAGTTTTATCATTAATACGCGTTTTCGGTTAAAATATGAATGTTAACGGTAAGTTAACGTATTAATATACGTTTATAACTAGTTTAAATTCACCGCGTCTTTTCAAAATATGTTAGGCAATAGTAATAATTTTTCAATAATTTTTCCAACAAATAATTTCATATTATGTAATGTGCAAGTCATTAAATAATAATCAATGTAAATATAATTAAAATTAATTAAATAATATAATATAATTAATATAATTTATATAAATAATTATAATTAAATTATAAATAATAATAAATAACAAATATTATTATAAATTAATAGTTGTGATTAATGACCTATCTGAACTTAAATATTAGGCTTAGACTGATGGGCATAGATATTTTTGTCACCTCAGTGACTGCCAAAAGGGAATACTATCCAAAAGCGTAATTATCACTATATATATATATATATTATTAATTTTATTTTTTTTTTTTATACATAGATAACCACCCCTCCGGGCAGTGAGCCTACTTATTCAATAAGGAGGGGGGGGTAGGAAAAATACTCAATATAAAAAAAAAAAATTAAAAATAATATAAAGCTTAGAGAGGAGCCCGAAAAAGTTATAAGAAACCCACAGCTTAGTTAATATAGACCATAAGCGCAATCTCTTTAAACCAAATATTCATGTGTCTACGCATTGTAATCTGGGAATTTTATAAAATAATTCATTTATTATTGCCCATCCTATTTTACTTATTCGTTATAGAGTTAATGCAAAAATGCTTCAGGCATAGCGGGCACACTTCAAATTAAGAACGGAATTATTCAATTATTGCAGGGAATTAAACAGTTTATTTCTTAAATATTATGATATGTAATGATGCATTTAGGAGATTAATCCACCTCGCAAATTTAAGACTAGACATTGGATGGAAATAGAAAGGAGGAACCACAACGTGGTTGGATCCTTGAGAGTGCACTCACTAAGTTGTATCGCAAACAATCTGCACATTCCACTCCTACCGATGAACAGGGATCACCAAAGCTAACACCTTCGCTATTGTAGTCTACGAGGGGCCGCTAGAAGAGACCGATGACGTCATCGGTGGAACCGAAATGCGAGACGCGCCGAAGTTTGTCCAGATATATAATACTGTGAAGTCAGCTGGGGCAATGAAGTTTATGCTTAATAATCCTATAGAAAAAGTAGGTACTAGGGCATTCGACTGGTACTACGTTTTGTTGTTAAGTGACGCAGAAGAAGAAGGGATGGAAAAACCTTGTAAACCGCTGTGCGAGAGGATTAGTATGAGGTGAGCAGTGTGTTATCCTTGATAAGAACCATTGCCCGTCATTTAGTTCGTAATAGCCGTAAGTCGAACTGTATATTCAAAATGAGTATGAGGTTTGGTGTATGACCTCGTGCTCAGTCGGACTCCTCAAATGTTATATGTGGAACACTGCTCTAATATGATATCTAAAATAGTGAACGCACTCTAAACTGTCTCTGCATATAATTTTATGTTTTTTGGAATATTTACCAAGAATGTCTATAATCCCGTAATGTTTTTTAGCATCACGTAACGATTCGTCATGGATATGTCCGTCGACATAAGGGGATCACGTGATAGAAACAGCTTGGGTGCACGAGGTCGTGTGTTTTAGATTGCAAGGCGCAGAATCGCAACTGTATAGAATACACGATCTGACAGTTTATAATAGCGTAGATGAACTACACAAGACTTAATATGGTCTCACCCCATTCACTCTCAGCTACAGAGAAATCCCGTACATTCTAATCGGCCACAGTATAACAAAACTTTACATGTGAACAATTCATTATTAATGCTGTACAAGACGGCGTACCGAAGACACAACCTCTAGACCGACAAAACGCGCGGCTAGCATCTAATGGTCTGAATTATGAGCTCGGACAAGAATGGGAGAGTTCATAGATTCTGACCCTCCATGGGTAAAATTTTTTGTCAGCTTGTGAACAGCACTGTTATGTAAAAGGGAACGTTATGCTCACTGTTTCTTATAAGACAGATTTGCCGTGTTAACTGTATGAAGAATTGTGAGGGAATAAGCTGCTACTAATAAACAGGGACCATTAAGGTAATTCACTCCAGACCCTATTAATAAGAAGAGACGGAAGACGTGTTTGGTCCAATATTACAAGACTTGAAGATGGGATCAAACGTAACTGTTATGAGAGAGACAAACCTCACGACCGAAGAGTAGACTAGACCAAGCGTAGAGATGGGCTTTGAATTCGCTCAATAGCCGCAAAGTGACCTGATGACAGTTAGATAGAACAGTAGCGTAGTGCGCATTGCCATTACTAATTAGTGTCTCAATGAGCTATACTAGATCGTGGTCAGTGCAAGCCTTTAGATCAAGTGATAGAGAGCGCGTGCTCAACGCGATGCGAAGTGCACACGAACTCGTGAGTGCAATGCACGTGCCATAATCGGTCCTTAAGGGTAGAAGACCATATAGATTCAGGAGTGGGCACGAGTTGAGTGCCAATGAATAGGTGGAAAAGAGTGAGAGTGTCGATACACTCGTAGCCTCTGATATAGAAGACGTGAGTTCGAGCCCACACTGACGATCTGAAAGCAAGGGAATGAGATTCTAAATGATATCAAGGAAATGAGAGTTAAGGAGAGTTTTAAAAAGATTTTAGATTGAATACAAGTTAAGGCAATAGTTCGCAATAATTAGAAGGATCAGAGCGGTTTCCTTTTTTCGGAATCGGAGATTTCATTTAGGGGGGCAAAGGTTGAGCGATATATATATATATATATATATATATATATATAATATATATATATACAAGAAATATGGAACATTTATGCCTATCTCTTTATATATATATATATATATAGTATAAATTTGCTTTGACGCAAAACAGATATTTGCACAGCTAGTTGATTTCAAGCCAATATGAAAACGAAAACACATTAAAACTCTTTAGAAAATTACATTAGTAATTCTAATTCTATTTCATTATCTATCGATTGATGCATCTTTTTCAGTTTTTCTACTAATAAACTTAAAAACGTCGTCGTCCTGGCACACATATATGGTCCATTTTATTTTAGTTCGCCAAGATTTTAAGGGGGCAAGTGTCCCCCCTGCCCCCTCCTGATAATAACGCCCATGGCAGCTACGCTTTTTGGGATGGCCTGAATAAAAGCGCGCTTAACCCAGCAATTGAGGAAAGTATTAGTATTAGGCATAGGGAGTAGAGTTTGAACGAGGACAGAAGCCAGTTCAGAGCCCCACTCCCTCAAAACAACGCAGCGAGGAATGCCTCTGGGCCACCTGGCCTTCCGGACGTTCATAGATCTCCAGTATTCTCATGTACCCGATCAATGAGTAATGACAAGCTTACGAGACATTGGACACCTGCAGTAGGGGATAGAGCAATGAGGAGTGGAAGCAAGAATCGTCCAAGGTTGGAATTAGATGAAAAAGAAGACCAAAGAGATTAGCCTATTCAGAAGGAGTGTTAGCAAAACAAACCGTCTGAACAGGATAAGAGGGGAAGGCAGATTTTACAGTAAGTTATTGGGACGTTTTTGGCCAGAGACCCAGAAATTTTTATGCAGAAGGAGAATAAAAGGGTTGCCACACTTTCTTGTTAGTGTAGAAACGCTGGGTCGTCGAATAATATTCCTGCATCGATTCCGGGCAGAGAAAATTAGTTAGAGTAATAGGAGAACGAGACTTCTTCAAGACCTAATACTTAATAGTATATTGTAAAAATAATAGGATACACCAACTTACAATTTGAATATATGTATATTTTTTTTTATAAATTACAACGCTTATTAGGCCTACTTCTTATATTTTTCACTAGTCACAAAAGAAAGCAAGTTCAAGTAACAAACGAAAGAAGTTAATGCTCATTGAATCGGCAACAGTCACCTATTCTTGCAGCGAATCCAATAAGAAATGGAAAAAGCATAAGAAAAAACATGTTAAGGGTTACTAAACGTGATAGTGACACCGTGTAAGAACAAAACATTTGAGCCATTGAGAAGGAGCGTTTAGGAAATTTTGAAGAAAAAAAAGTTTATCTCTGTTACTCAAATCGAATCTAATACAATTTAAAATCTGATAAGAAAATATTTTATAAACTCGTAAAATAAGGTAACGGTTAACGATGTAGGGGAAAATTTTAAATCGTTAACGTTAATTTACTTCTTTTCGAAATAAACGAAAGCGTTAAAAGTTAACGAAAAAATTAATGAGTTAATTAACGGATTAACACGCTTTAACTTGTTAAATGCCACCTTTGTATATATAATATATATATATATATTATATATATATATATATATATATATATATAATATATATATATATATATATTATATATATATTATAATATAATATTATATATATATATATATATTATATATATATATATTTATTAGGTAATACTGTAGAACAGTGACCCACACATTTGAGACCGAAAAATTTTCTGACAACAT
This sequence comes from Trachelipus rathkii, assembly GCA_015478945.1. NCBI lineage: Eukaryota > Metazoa > Arthropoda > Malacostraca > Isopoda > Trachelipodidae > Trachelipus > Trachelipus rathkii. The sequence continues at coordinate 28,977 of JABUQX010058999.1, read as the reverse complement.
TTTCTAGGTTCAAAAAAACTTCTAACTCCCATACTAGTTACGTTCACTGTATCCAAAAAAATTCTTTGTGGCAGCTTCTGGAATTATGACAGAAGCTTGCCACTAAACAATTTTATTAAAAACCTAACTTAACTTAACTTTTCTGAACTTTAGAAATTTTTTGGAACAGAAAATTTTCGGTCTCAAAATGTGTGGGTCGCTGTCTACAGTATTACCCATATATATATATATATATATATTATATATATCATATATATATATATAATATATATATATTTTTTTTTTTAAATAAGGATAATAAATAATATAACAGAAATTATTTATATATATATATTATCAATATTTATATATATATATATATATATATATATATATATATCACAAGGCTGTAGCAGGGGGGGTCAGGGGGTTCAACCCCCAAAATTATTTAAGTAATCAAAATTTTTGATTCCTTAAGTCTCTTAATAATAATAATAATAATAATTAATGAAAATGAAAAGTAATTTATTAATGGAAATGAGTAGGGTTGGGAAAGGAAAAAAACAAGCTCGTTTTTTTCGAAAAAAACATTTTTTTTTTCATGAAAAAAACAGCCTGAAAAAAACAAGTAAAAATTTGTTTTTTTCGTTTTTTTCAATTAAGTTCTGTTTACATGTTTGAACAATTATATTATAAGTTTTAACAAATATGCTCAAATTTGGACATTTTTTGGTTCCAATTTCCTACAAGGTGGAAGCCCCTGAGTTTGTGTTTAAAATTTTTATGAGTTTTCCATATTTTTATTTTATATTCTGAATTTTGATTTTCATAATATTTTGTTTGTGGCTTCATTAATGTTTTCTTACTCTGTTTCAGCTTTCAGTAATATTTTTATCATAATTATTTAATCAGAATTTAGAAATGCCACATGCAAAAAGTCGTGTGACTGTATTTTTTAAGGAAATAAAAGGTAGCAAAGGTCCTCGCATGAAATGTAACTTTTGTTGTGTAGATGTTGCAAAACTAGTATTTATTGCTCATAATCTAGAACTATGAAATTCTGAAAATTTGTCAACTGAGAGAGATGATTATGCTAAGGCAGCTAAGCTTAAGAGTCCTGTTACTTCACCACTGTCATTCTCACATGATACTTCATACTACTATGAGATATCAGACTTATCAGTCATATCAAAATTAAATGTGGCTGATCACGCTGATGAGCCCAGTGATAATGAGCTTGACAGTAGTCACAGCACAGTATTCAGTACTCAGTAGTGACTGGGGTCTGGGGAGTGGGGACTAGTGATTAGTGAATCAAAAGTTGATATTCCAAAGCCAAATATTTAATTTAGTCATTCACTCATCCTCCTTCATTTACAATCTTGGTATAATTTTAATTTCAATATTTTTATTTCATTTGCATCCCTTAAGTCACTTTTGAGTTTTGTCATTCAGACTCATTCTATATAAATATAATATACATTAATGTTTAAAAGTAAATTATAAATATGATTATATGATACAATGTAAAAAACATAGTAAAATTAGTAAGTAGAAGCCTACAAACAGCAGTCTGCAGGCTACAACCTACTGTAAATTGTAACAAAAACAATTGATCAAATATAAGAGAAAGGTAGTTCTGCTATTTTATAAATCATAATGGAATATTTGTAAGTTTGCAGATAATCTCATATTTTGAATAAATGAAAAACTCAAGTGAAATATCATATTAGCCTCTTAATTTTTTAAAAAATACATTTAATGAAAAAAACAAAAAAACTGAAAAAAATGAAAAAAACATGTTTTTTTCCTGAAAAAAACACGATTTGAAAAAAATGGTTTTTTTCCCAACCCTAGAAATGAGGAGACATGTTTGTGGTCTGTAACTATTTCTTAGGTCAAGTGGCTGCCCCTCATATATAAAATATTTAGACCAGGGACTTAAATTTAAGGTTTCCAAGTTTGCAGATGATAGCAAATTGGCTACCTCAGTAAGGAATACTGATGGATGTATAAAGATTTAAAAGATAAGGAGCGAGCTGTAATCGTTGATGGGATGAGCAGGCTCATTCCTTCTTCAACTAAATATTTCTCATAATCCATGGTTTGATTATGCTTGTTCTCTGGCCATTCATGCAAGAGACAGTGCGTATCGGGGGTGGAAAAATTCTCGTTCTCCTATCACTCTTGCTAATTTTCATTCAGCTAGAAATCGTTGCAGTGATACTCTGTCTCGACGAGCAAAGTGGACTTTCATCAAACGAAAGTGCGCTAACCTCCTTTGTTCTACCTGCTGACAAATCTTTCTGGCCTCTTGCCAAAAACATTCTAACAACTAACTTTTGTAAATCTGCCTTCCTCCTCTTATTCGATCTGATGATTCTGTTGCTAAAATTCTAAAACTGAAAAGGCCAATCTCTTCTGCCTTCTATTTTCCTCTAACTCAACCCTGGACGATTCTGGCATTCCTCTTCCTACTAATTCTCCTCTCAGGTGTCCTATGCTTTGCCCTGTGATTACATTTGATCGGGTTCATGGGCCCCTGAAATTTATGAACGTTAGGAAGGCGGGTGCACCAGATGAACATTCTCCCCGAGCTTTGAGGCAAGTGTGCTTTCCGTGCTTTCCCTGCCCTCGTTCACTATACTCTCCTATGCGTCTCAATGACTGAGCACTTTATCTCAGTGTTGAAGCTAAAAACATGTCCAACCTATTCCGATAAAAGGACGCTGCTCTGATCCTTCTAACTATCGTCCTATAGCTATCACTTGTATTATATCTAAGATCTTTGAAACCCTTCTAACTCTTCACTCTTAGAACCATCTGGAACCTCATTCCGATCGCCCAGTTACGACTTTCGGCGCTCCAAGGTCTCTGGCAATATATTTTCCTATCTAACTGATTTATGGTTTTTTCGCTCTTTCAGGAACTACGGGGAGACTTGCGTGGCGGCGCTTGACATACCCAAAGCATTTGACCGAGTATGGCATGGTGTTACTGCTCTCCAAGCTCCTCCTCCTTTTGGTTTCCCTCTTCTCTTTGCTTACTTATGTCTATCTTTCTTTCACAAATCGCTCAATATCGGATGTTGTTGATGGGGCCGACTTCTTTTTCTGTCAATATTGGTGTTTTCTCAGGGTTCTGTCTTATCTCCTACTTTAAATTCCTACTTTTTCATTAATGATCTCTCACTCTGCCACCTCACTCTATTCACTCAATATGCCGATGACTGCGACCTTTCATTGCTTTCAACTCCAAAATCAATTCCTTGCCTACCTCCACTCTTTTACTTCTAAGAATTGGGTCTCTTGTCTTAATCTTTCCGATTCTATTCTCGCTGATCTGGATAGAATTTCCTGATGGGGTGGTCTCTACCTTGTGAAATTCAATTCTTTAAAAGCTCAACTTCTACAAATCTCCTTCTCCAAAACACCTTCTAACTTTCCTATCCCTTTCAACGGTTCTCTCGTTTCTCCTGTTGACAATATAAGACATCCTTGGCCTTAAACATAACAAAAAAATGTCTTGGAAACCTCTCGTCACTAGGGCTGCCTCAAAGAAACTGGAAGTTCTGTTAGACTGCGAGACTTTTTTTCCTCTTCTCAGTTGCTCCGGATATACAAGGGTCTCATCCGCCCATGTATGGAGTACTGCTCTCATATCTGGGGGTGTGTGTGTTTTGGTTTGACCCTGCTTTTAGACAGGGTCGAGTCAAAGGCCAAAAATCTTATAAACTGTTCTGTACTTTCCAGTTCAACACTTGACCCTCCTCTATCTTTTGTTTCGTGATGTTGATGATTATCTCATATCCTATTAGGTACCACCAGCGTGCAGGTGCTCGGAGGGACTTATCTCTCGCATACCACCAACTTTACCATCCCCTCGTAAGCACAAGGCGGGTTGCTGTATCTGCGCACGAGTTTTGTGTTGACAATGGTAACACCAGGCTAGTTCGTTGTGGTGATTCCTTCTTTCCCACCACCTCTGTTCTGTGGAATTCCCGTCCATCTTCTGCATTTCCTGCTGAATTTAATATCCTCACTTTAAAGCCTGCGTCTGTATTATTATGTGTAATTCTCGCTTAGAGGGTGAACTTTTGAGCGTACTATACCCCCTCCTTGAATAGGGCTCTGCCCGTGAATGGTGGTGACAGCTGTAAAAAAAAAAATCCTTGGGTAGGCATATATGTGGCCAAATGAACTGAATCTCCTACTCACCCCATCCAAAACATCATTCAGATTATCCCAGAAAATCACACTCTCTTCAACATTACCCTCAGATGGACCATACATCGCAACCACACAAATTTTGACTTTAAAACTTAAATTTTTAACCCTTAGAATTCCTAGCTACTCCACAACACACAAAATGTACGATATCACCCTTCCTTTAGAGAGATATACTACTTCCAAATCCTTCAATCCCCCTTTTATTACATTCCCACACCAACACAAACACTTTTCACACCACAACTCATTTTCACATTTTCCTTTCATCTTTGTTTCAGTCAACAGCGAGCAAATCAAATTTGCCCTTTCTAAATTCATTCATCACCTCTCTCCTCTTCTCCTCAACATTTATTCCTCTGCCATTTCATATGGCCATGGATGTTGTCTAGAAGAGGGGGTGGATATAAGTATAACATATATGATATTGTGGATAAAATGAGGTGGTGTTTTCTAAAGATATTGTCTGTAGGATGAGTTTTGATAATGAAACGCAGAACAGAGGCGAACCATTGGCATTGGAATGTCAATACATTACCATAAGCAAAATGGGTATATATATATATTATATATATATATATATATATATATATATATTATATATATATATATATATATATAATTATATATATATATATATTATAATATCAAAATAATATATATATATATATATTTATATATATATAATTAGGACTGGACCGGGGCCCGGCCCTGCCAACCCCAGCCATTTTTCAGCACCCCGGCCAAAATCAGGGTAAAACGGGGTTTTCTACCGGGGTTAACTTTAAATTTGAACCAGATAATTAGAGTTCAAATAAACAAAATAAAAAAAAATATATTTGAATTCCATTACTCCTTTGTTTTAAATTGATGCAAAAATATATAAACATACCTAATTATAATTTTTTTTTTTTTTTTTTTTTTTTATGATTTTAAATTAAAATTGAGGCCAAATTATAATTTTTTCGAGTTTTTAAAATAAAAATATTCGAAATTTGATATAGCTATCAAACGAATTCGGAAAAGGAAAAAAATATATTTGTTAAAATATTAATGTATTTAATTTATTTAAAGTGAATATCTTCAAGAAAATCAAATATTTTCCCAAATCTCTTTTCAAAATTATTTATTATTATTAATTAATAATGTATATGACAATTTATATGTATTTTTTATATCTTGTATAATTGTATTCTTTCTTTATTTATATTATATATATATAGTATATATATATATATATATATATACTATATATAATATATATATATATATATATATATATATATATATATATATATATATAATATATATAATATGAAATAATATATATATATATATATATATATATATATATATATATATGATAGTCACCCTAGGCACGTAAAATAATACTTTAATAAAACATCACAGATAAAATTATGAAATATAAACAAAACAAAGTAACCATTAGCTTTCGCCTAAGACAATCAAAGGCCTCTGTCCGATGGAATGACAAGAATATACAAAAATAAAAAAAAGTTAAATGAAAAATATTGTTAATTTAGTTGGCCGTCCCTCCTCTTCACATCCTTAAGGTATCCTGAAATTAGGAGTATAGAATTTTGAATAATGTCAAGGCTCACTTCGCCCGGTATTTTATTAAAATTATCAGTATTGTATATATATATAACGATTCAATTATTTTCCTCTTCATAACTTGATTGATGTATTTCAATGGAGAAACGGAATTTATATTGATTTTATGGTCGTGCAGAGTTCGATGGGCTGTTAAAGCTGAATTAGGAGAGTCTTTGATAAGATCATGTTTATGTTGTTTAACTCGTCTTGGTAGATCATTACTCTCGCCGATGTAAACAGATAGGCAGTCATAGCAGGGAATTTTATAAATGCATTGCGTTTGATAAGTATTAATTTTAGGGGGTTTAAAAACTTTTTTCAAGGGAATTGTATTACTTTTTATAAAGCGAATATTTTTGGGAAGATGTTCTTTTAATTGATGATTTAAATTATAAGGAATGGGAAGAAAAAAAAAGTGGTGTGAGGAATGGGAGGGCTACTATTATAGAATTTTTGTTTGGCTTTGCGAAATGCTGAATTAATGACATAAGGAGGATATTTTAGTTTGATGAAAGTAGAAAAAAGAAATTGAGTTTCTGTTGAGAGATTAGGAGGAGAGCAAACTAGAAGGGCTCTAAGAAGAGGGCAGTTAGTGGTCTAGCTAATTTTGTGGTTTTATAATGTATGAAATCCGAAAACCAATGTATAATAAGAG
>JABUQX010058999.1:5000-17500 GCA_015478945.1 Trachelipus rathkii | reverse complement strand
ATTCATTTGCCCCACCAAAGATCTATAAGTAGTCAACTCATCCTTTTTCATATCCCTATCACCAAAATATTTCCTCTTATCCGGTACAATTATACTCTCCATATATTGCTTTTGTTCCAACCATATCCCCTCCTTTTGCTCATGTATGTTCACACCGATATACTTAAACCCTCTTGCATCCTCCGTCCCTATTTTCACCTTTTCTTTCATACCTTTAATTACCGTATCAAGAAACCATTGTGATCCACCAAAACAAAAATCATCCACATGCGTACACATGACACCCTCCAACTGATCCCCATTTTTCCACATAAAAAAAGCAGGTTCCAGTCTACTCTTCTTACCTCCTAATTCAGTTATAACATCCACCACCTTCTCATACCATGCCCGTGCAGCATCTTTTAACCCATACACAGTCTTCTGTAATTCCCAAACATAACCATCCTCTTTTGCTTCTTTCGGTGGAGTCACATATATTCGCCGTTTAATCCTATCACCCTGCAGATAAGCTGCTTTCACATCAATCGAATGAGACTCCCAGCCTTCCTTCTTTATCACACTTAAACACAACCTCAACACTTCCCCTGAACAAGTTGGAGCCTCAGTTACCAATTCCTCCCCAGACTCTTCAAATCCCCTAGCTACTAAACGAGCCTTACACACAGGTTTGCCTTCTTTCATCTTTTCCGTTATCACCCACCTGAGAGATATACACCTTTGTCCTCTATTTTTTACCTTCTTGAAAACCTCATTTTCTTCCCAGTTATCAATTTCCTGAAGTTTAGCTTCCAACAATCTACCATCATCCTCTTTTCCAATCAACCATACTTCTTCATCCTCACCTATACATTCAATATCCTTATAGTTTCTAAAATCAATCCATTTATTCTCCCCACTCCTCACATCCTGTATATTATAAGAATCACTCCACTTCTTACTTTTAGCTTTCCCTGCCCTACTTAACACTCTTACATCGATACTTTCATTACTCTCCCTATGTACACACCTATACCTTTTTCCTACATTCACCTTAACATCATCACGCACCTCTTCTTCTTCTTCTTCTTCCGCATCCTGTTCTTCTTGCACCCCTGAATTATTCACGATTTCCACTTCCACCAAACTGTTACCTTCTTCTTCCTCCGATTCATCTTCCTCTTTCTTTCTGTCATCCTCAACCAGCCTTTCTTTGTCATAATCGTTCACAGGTACCCTAGCTAACCTAGTGATGTGCACCCTAGTGACCTCCCGAAGTGTACCCCCATGTTTGACTATCACCGTTTTCCCGTCCCTACCTATCACTTTCGCAGGTCCCCTCCATTCCTTGTCAATCTCTCTCTTGTAATACACATTCTCTCCAGGTTCAACCAAATCTAACTTATGTTCCCTTATCTGGCCCCTTAACGCCCTCTTTAACCTATCGTCCCCTTCTTGTTGAATGTGTATTAGCCTACTCTTTTTAATACCCTCTAGATGTTTTAGGAGAACCTCACTTTCAATCCCCAAAACACCCAAATCACCACCATCTTCGCTTGTATAATCAGGTACCTTAACATTCTTACCAAACACCAACTGATTAGGGGAATACCCATTTTTGTTCAATAAACTATTTTTTGCTGCAACAGACCACATTAAACAAATATCTCTAGTCATACCTTCATCTTTCATTTTTCTTAGTGAATCCTTTAACAAACCCACCCTTTTTTCACATTGCCCGTTACTCCACGGACTTTCAGCTGCAGTTACCCATTGAATCATGCCGAACCTTTCACACAAAATCTTCATTTCTTCATTTTGAAACTCCAAACCATTATCACTCAGAAACCGTTCAGGAGCACCATATACACTTATCCATTTTTCTAGAATTTTGTCTACCATTTCCTTAGGCTCCTTATTTTTCACCCATACTGCCTGACAATACCTAGTACACAGATCCACCAACACCAAAAACCTGTGTCCATCTGACTCACCCAAATCCATTTTTACTGTTTCATTAAAACCTCTTGATAAAGGAAACCCAACAATAGGTCTACTCGGCGTTTTTTGAAACCTTACACAAACATCACATTCCTCACATACCCGATTTATCATCTCTTTTATGGCCTTACCTTCTACACCTTCCACATCCTTACCATAAGCATCCCTAACTAAGTCCCATAGTCTACCCTTAATCGCATGACCAAACTGAATATCCATTTTACGCACTACCCACTTCCTTTCTTTCGCATCCAATAAAAACTCCTTTACACCCTGTCCCCACCAAACGTTATTCACTCTTGAACCTTCACGAAGACACAAGGTTATATGCCCTTTTTCATCAAGCTCATATTTAACCACCATGTCATCCAGCACACCAATTCTTACTTCGTTTGTTCCCAATTCCAGACCGATATCCATATTCCTTAAAGATTCATAACCCAACAACCACGGAACATCCCCTTGAACAACCTCAGTTCTCAAAGAAAAACCTCTACCATTAACACGACACGGAATATTCATCCTTTTTACACCCTTGTAATTAGTTTCACCAAACACATAATTCACCTCTATTTCTTCCATTGATTCTGCAGCCTCCTTTCTCTCCCAGCTATCCAAATCTCCCACCACCCGGCCTAGTCACTTTTCACCAATTACATTCTTAGCACATCCAGTATCTATTATAGCACATATCTCACCATACTCTTTTCTTCCATACTCTTCCCCACCAATCTCATCAATCTCTTCCTTATTAAAATACACCTTATTTCTTTCTCTCGTAACAGCACTCTCTCTCTTCGCTACTCTTTCATTTTCTTCAGTTCTTTTTCTGTCATACATCATTTGTCCCCTTCTTTCAACTACTCCTTCTCTCATATTCCCTACTCTTCCTGCTCTATTCCTATTGTAACTTTGAGGACAATTGAAACCGAAATGATACAAAGACCCACAAACCACACACTTCATCACTCTTCCATACCGATCCCTTTTATTCAACCTTTGTTCTCCAACTGCACCATATTCATTTTCCCCCTTCTGTTCCTCTCTCTCTCTCTGCTCACCCATCCACTTCTTTTATTTCCATTCCTAATACCAATGCCTTCACATATATTCAACAGAGCATCTTTGAACACCTTGAATGCCCAAGCATTCCCTCCACAATATGACCAGCCCAATTTGTCTCTGATTAGTCGTCTACATTTGCTCCTTCTAGTAAATGAACACACTCTCATATCTTCTCCCAAATCCACTTTACAACCACTTTACATTTTTTCTCTATCACTTCATACCTATTCACGTAGTCCCCTCATTGGTCTCATCTGGTCTCTCCTTTTATATAAAAAAAATTCAAGTATTCTGTCATACCCTATCTCGCTGTTGTTCCTTTCCATACTTTTTATTCCAAGTCAGTCCATAATGTTCTTCACACCTTCCTTTCGCCAACCCCTCCCATTCTTACGTCACAGACACCTCGAAAGCCTTGTCCCCATAAAACTATAACACCTCTCCTTGCAGGACTCTCATAGATTTTTTCCTTCCACCCTTATACCAGAGATTCACCCTTTTTCACCTCTGCCAATCCTCACACGTCACACTCCACTGACAGCGTTTGAATATATCGCTTCACCGTCAAAACCCTCTGATCTACAGAGCTCACTCTGTCTGAACGCGGACATAGACAGCATTCACGCATTGAGGTTAACTCCCTCCGCTAACGCGACATTCAACACACAGAAGCTTTACCGTGAAGATCATCCGGCACGCACGCATGACTCACTCTCTTGTGAACGCTAAAATTCGCTGATGCCCTACTCCCAGTCTACGCTCGTCGCGCTATATCTACTGCCTGTATAACTCTCCCCAATACACATTGTGCAGTAGGACTGATCAGATACTGATTCCGACGCTCAACTTCGGAGCATTTTCACCACTTCGCAAGCGTTCATAGAGTATCTTTTTCGAGATCCTTGATCACACACGCTTCTCAGTTAATTAGATTATCCTCGCATGATATGATTCCTCATCTCATGTTGGATATTAGACGTCACCTTCATGAGTGGTCGTTGTATAGACACGCGCGTCCTATCACTGACAGCGAGTATAAGCTTCAACCCCTGCGTAAACTACGCTGCTTCTAGCTCCGCTATTTCTCAAGCTCGTACCCTGATCACCCAACGCCATATAGACAAGAACGTCGCAATATCTAAAAAATTATAAATATGAATATACCTTATCTATACTAGTATATATATATATTAAGAGTTATAGTAATCAAAAAATATAAATATAAATACAAATACAATACATAAATACAAATGTGTAGTAATCGTATTATCTATTATAATATACTGTATATATACCTATTACTATGAGTATAAAAGCTTTCCTCAATCCTTAAGTTGTATATATCAGAGGTATTTCGTATAGCGGCTATTCCCAAGGTGAAGTAAAGGTCACCCCGCGATGACGTCTAACAATTAAATCGTGAATAGTGCCACTTGGAGTTATTAATTAAAGATAAAATTTGACTTTGTAGAAGTCTTACCTGTGTGTTACTTGATAGTCAAGTACCAAAATTTTAAGCGAGTTTGTAATCGTCAGAGATAATTAGTCTTTCTTGTTTTGAGAGCTGTTAACATAAACTTCTGTCATCAAACCCTATGTCGAGTGACATATTTTCACTGCAGCGTCGCCGTCTGGTGTGAGAATCAAATTTTGAAAGTCATTCCGTTCTCTCTAATAAAGTCCACCACCTATCTAGTTCGAGTTCTCGGTAAACGAAGTATCCAATTCTTTCATCTACTTCATTATTTGTTACGTCGGTGATGAAAAAAAAGCTATTCCTGTCCTGGGTGTTTATTGATTTAGCGAAGTTTGTAAATTTTCCCTTTAAATGGGAATTGTAACCTCTCTTGAAGTTTTTTATAGTATAATTAAATCCTTCGGGCAAAACACCCTTAGAAAGTTTCATTGGTCGGTGAACCTCCTTCACATTTATTCGCAGAAAAGAAACTCTTCGCTCTGTAATCGTGGATATTCCAATCCCGAGTTTTACTGTCACGAAGCAATTATAATTTATTTTTCTTTTTTTATTAGTTGAGAAACACGAATCATGTTGGCTGGTCAATTTTCTTTTTTCCCCTTTTTGCGATATTTCTATCATTGATAACGACGATTCTTTATCCTCTGGCGTTTCAAAGTCTTCGTAAGTTTGCAACCTTACGTGTTTCACTTTAAACGCGTGTAATTTTGAGTGATATATAGAAGTGTTTTCATCAGCATCTTTAAACTCGCGCAAACAACTCGGCGGTCCACATTTTAAAGAATCGTCAAATTTTTTAAGACCCTCGTAGAATTTTCCTTTATTGCTGGGATTGTTTGTCGATCGAATTTTGATTTTAAGATGATGCAGACATCTTTTCAGTTGGTATTTTATAGTGACAGCGCGTATATTTTTACCTTCTGGATAAAATTCTTTCCCTAGACGCTTGAATTCCACGTAAATACAGATATCTTCACTTTTTTATGAATGAACATTATTCAATTACGACCTCTTTATATTAGATACATATCAACTAGCACTCTCAAGATAGATACACACTCGAAAGTGGTAGATCAATTCCACATTTTAATAGAGTGAGGTATAGTTAGAAACTTTCACCAATTAACTTACCTATATCGAACACTCGGAGCAAATCAATAAACAGCGACCGCACCGTGTCAAACAAGGTGAATTAGTCTACTCTAATTATTTTATCATCACCGATCTTAAGCAAGGGCCCATTAAGGATATATGATATGTCCATCCACCGAAATTGGAAACGGGTACGTTCATAACCTACGAGCTAAATTACCCTGATAACCTCTATACTTCACTATAGAGTAATCCTGGATTAACGTTTGTTATGTGTGAATTTATATATATATATGAATATTGATGATAATATTAACTAGTGATTATTATTATATGTATATTCTTTTATTCAAATAGGCGGCCTATCCGTTGATTGGTTACAGCTTTGCTGATTATGAGGGAAGCATGACCTCTTGGTCGCAAGTCAAAGTGTTGTTTTTCCCTGGGGAGGTAAAAACGAAGAATTCGATATAAAAAAAACCAAAAAGGTAATAAACTTATTACTTGTAATTATAAGAGAAGATATTTAAGAGAAGACAAAGGAACCCACGAAAACTCGAACAGCAGTGTAACACTGACCTTTCGCCCACTCCGCATCTCTTAGATCAACTCTCGCCGAACTCAAGAATGGAGTGTTCTTCAGTGATCTTCGAGTGAGAACAACACAAGGCTAATAGCTTCATGTCTAATATCCACAGTCACGTTTTATGTATTTATTATTAAACTCCAAGTAATATCATTTCGTCAATCGCGGGTTGACCTTCACGTTATCAACAGGTTTTTAGTCCCCGCCACATTGCCGCTCCCTCTATGAAATAATAATTGATAAGACGTGTGTCTACGTCAGCGGGTGTAGCGTGTACTGCATCTCGTCATTGACTAGCTGAGTATTATTGACTTAATAATATCGGCGTTGAGATAGAACTAGGAAAAGGTGGTATATATCTCTTATCTATACTCAGATTATTAATCCGATAATCTTTTACTCGGCTCCACTCTCCTTCGAGAACATTAAGATGTCGTTTCATATTCTATTGTATTAATTTAATTAGATTTGACGTAACTTTAATGTGTTACTTAATTATTAATAAATTTATTATGGCGTCATATAAAGGTGATTGAGTACTGAAGTTTGTATTATTTCGGCTTATGAGCTAGGTTGAAAAGCTATCCTACGTACCGTGGTGGAATAAGTGCAGTATTTTTCACGGACAACTAATAAATCTAACTTAATAACATATATAACTCTCAAACTATTATGAACAATTATTTAGAGTCGCCGTGACGTATCTTCAAAAAACATATATGACGATTGATCCGATATCAAAGCCTAGCATTCGTACAGAAGATTCGTATCAGATAACTTATTGTCTTCAAACATCAAACGAGGACACAGGTCATCCACAATTATCCACGAATTTAATAAGGAAACTAAATGAATAACTGTACTGAGCTCACAATGCCTAGTGAGACTGTTCTCAGTCTGATTCCATTCTACCCTCTCGACATTCTCAAAATATATCTATCTCTCTAATATTCACTGAACTTAAGATACTAGGCTCTGCAAGCGCTTTTATTAGAAAAGCCAAGAGAATTCTGCCAAACTTTCTGCGTGAGAATAGTATCTTAAATTAGTAAGTTAGAACATCATATTAGAAATGATTTTAAACTCATTTACTCTAACGCAAAAAAAATCTTAAACAATTGTAATTTAGTCATCGACGTTGCTTGCTCGTCGGCTGGAATGCGATTACATCAAGCGACATATGAACAACCGACGCTGCTTCTTTTGCTTTTATATATTTCTGGAGACCTTCAGTGCAGTAGTCTCAGTATATACGAGTCCTCTAATAAGTGAGTATTATATCTTGATCATCGTCTTATCGTCTATATTTACATGATTACGTGCGCTATTATCTATCTCAATATTTTTCTCGCACTTATAATCTTACTCATGATATTACGAATGTACGCTACATATCATATAATCGTACCTAGCAGCAAGCAACCATTCTAATAAGACTAGACCTCTGACTTGTCTCTTCACCAATATCCCGAGATCACGGGACCTGAAAAATAATAATCGAAACTATATATCTATCTCACACTTATAGAACCATACGTATTACTACCAAGCGTCGACTACCAAAATCGTTTGTCATAGTCCCGAATAACGATCATCTTCTATACGCACACATGAGCAGCTATTCCTGAACCTGTAAACTCATGTAAAATTCATCCCTGATGAAACTGAGACTTCAGTGGCGCGATCATGATCGAAGTACATAAGACTCATTGCGACTTATCGCACACCGAGACGCATCTTCCCAAGATGTTACTCATACTAGAACTTGACTCCCGCCCCGAAACCATATTAAGTATCAAAACTACTGCCGATCTAGAAAAATCAATTTACAACTCAGCAACGTGTACATTCAGTGCCCTTATAAACACGCATTCAACTTATACAGCGCCAACTTAATGTTACGTTATATTCCTACTCATTACAGAGTCACTAATTAACTTACATAATCTGAGCGACACTAATCTACACGTTTATAACTAATTCGTAATGCGCTATATCTTATAAGCTAAGCCAGCTAGATAGACTCTTACCAAGAGCATTATCTTCTTATATAATTACATCTCTTACTACTCTTCAATGAGATTAAACTGTGCTCCCTATACTTACAAAGTTTACTATATATACATTCGTCTACAACCTAAATATATTATCCTTAATTTTCTGATCTTATCAAACGCACACCTCGCTGATACTACAGATAAGCTAATATCTGCATCGCCTCACAATGTTATCTGAGCTAGACAAATATACATGAGAGAACATCGTTGTGGTCTCTCGGTAAGACGAATACCACCCTTGCTATCGCGGAGCTGAAAATAAGATTTTGTTATCTCGATAATTTAATCTCGAAATATTCGATTACGACAATTAAAACTGATGATGGAAACGAACGAATCATTGGCGAACCAGTGCAATTAACTCTTTGCAAAGATCCTCGTTCCTTCTAGCGCGCGTCGATCCTCAGTTCCTACTCGTAACATCACTTCAACATATAATTTCTACCTCATCACACATGCTTTAATCGATGTTGATCATAAAACGTCTTTCGACTGACCAAAAACCACCGAGTCTTCTACACTCTATTAAAATTTATCAGACTATGGACTACAATGTACCTACATAGAAAAAAGAGCATGAGAACGAGAATCATTAATAAAAATTGGGAAAAATAACGAATTGAATTTCCCAATTACCATTATGTGAAATCGGGAAAAGATGCGACTCGATCGCTATCCATCTCGATTACGATAATGATGACAAGTATAAATATTATATATTGATTACATCTGTATCTCATTTGCAAAGCCGTTCTCCTAAATACCTAAATAGATATTTTGGTTTATTGCACATATTTTAGTCCCCTCTTTTAGCTAACTCCCTGTATTTCTAATAGTTTCCTTCATTACCTTTATATAAATTTACACCCTAATATCAGACTTTTTTGAGTTGTCCCTAAACTACATGTCTCCTATTTATTTATCGTCTTCGATGGCTACGCTGTCTAATTATCCTTCATTCTTCTTATACTTCTTTACTTCTGATTCTTCTTGCTTACTTGGCTATATAATTTATAATATATATTAACGATTTTGTCTAAGTATATACTATTCGCTTTATCTAACGGATACTGTTTATAATTCCTATCAATCTCTTGACGGTTCTTTTTAAAAAATTGTGTCCCCAGTATAACATACCATCACTGAAGTAATGTTCTATTTTTTTTGCCACGTACTGTTCGTGTATAACTAGTCAGAGTACTTTTACTTTAACCCGAAGATTTGTTTTTAATATTAGATAAGTATTTCTTCTTTCGTCTTTTATTACTAATGTATCCCCACAATAACGATATAATGCGATTATTTATTATATCTTAAAACCCATTAATAATTTTTAACTAATCTATCACAAAATATATTTTTATTGGGCGATTCCTGCAGGGGTGAGAGGGGTGGTGTAAGAGAAATCTTTAATATATCTTCTACTTCTGAACTAATTTCAAATACCGAACTAGTCAGCTAAAAATTATGTAAATAACATAATCTCTGAACGAAGGTTGAAAATTTATCTTAACGGCTTCTCCGTGCTCGCTCACGCGTGGCATTATAAAAAATATTCGTAAAATCTTTTTTTCTCTCTCTAATGGTCTAATAATGTTCTAAAAAGATATTCTCATTAAGCCGATCAACCTCTAACGTAGAGCAACAGAAATTTGGACGACCGTGCCCTGGATTTCGAATAGATGGCACTATCTTACGATTTTGTCGTCACTTAATTTTACTCTCAATTTCATCCTGGAAGAAACAAACATTTGTATCTGCCCACGACAGTATATCACCATTGCCGACGAAAACGAAATATTTCTTTCACTATCTCATCTGCGAAACTGTATACAATTTTTGGGCAGAACGTTCCCTTGATAAAGGATTATTCTACCCGATATCGAGAAAATAGAAGGACACGGATCCCGAGCCTTTTCCAACCTCCGCTTATACGTATGGACGCTGTTAAAAATGAAGCATAAGACGCCGTAGATAGGAACTGCTCCGAAGTAACAACTTATATTATTCCTAAAAGTGATGAGCGTATTTCCGTAAGCCCATAGCGTTAAGTCGTGCGCCGACTCGATGATTTATGTACGTGAATACTGGTTTTTCCTACACTGTAATCTGAAATTCACAACGATGAATAGCACGCGTTATGAAGCCTTATCTGAAATGTACCTTTTTATATTAACCCGTGATCCGCATGTTGGACTTAATATAAAAAACGTCTCGTTTTAAACTACTCAAGAAATGCTGACGAAACCGTGAACGTTGGACCACCTAGAGCTGATCCCAGATACAACAGCTATTTCTCTGAGGCCCATAGTCACACAAGAGCGCTCGGACCTGACTCAGATTATTGATAGTGCTAGTCGAAACGAACTCTTCGGAACATCGGCTACGCCGCAGTAGTCTGAAATCAAGGGCTTTTCCTAATTAATCGAACTTTTTGCCGATTAAAATGTCGGATGCCCATCGGGTAACGATAATCATCGAAGACTATCAATACGCAAACCTGATTTTTTCCGTTTCTATCAACGTTTGTTTCCCGAAAATAGAGCGCTTAAAAATTCTTAAAGATGACTTAACCAACACTCGTGATCAAAGCGAGTTTTATCCCTTCGTCGAAAGCGTTATGGACATCAACTAATCGACTTTGCGATAAAATGTCGATGCGGTACTTTCAACAACGATGATCGTAATGGTGATAACGATTGTGTCTGGAAAAAAAGGTGCGAAATCAAGAGAGTAAATGGCGGCGATGGATTCCTGATATTCAGTTTTAAAAAAAAGCAAGACGAACGATCGAAACTACTTCTTGCTGCAGATAAGCGATTATCAGTACATTTGCACTCTCAGACGATAAGCCAACCTGCTCGACAAAAAATATATATAGCCTTTCTTACATCAAGAATTCAGAACTAAAGACATCTCAGGAAACTATTCTCCTTGTAAAACTAACATGTTCTTTGTAACCAAGCGACTGCGCATGTCCTATATCCCCATCACGGTCGAAACTACCGACACTCGCCTTGAGTACAGATATTTACGAATTTCAGTTGGAGCCCGCGAGATGGAAACCACCTTATAACCGATTATATCTTTCCTAAGTTAGATTTTAATCTTAGATCCCACTTTTCGTGCCTCGCGCGCCCTATCAGGGGCGATTCCGCCGACTAATACCCGCTCATTCAAAAAGAAACAATCGGAAGAAATGTCTTTAAAAAGGAGACTGACGTCCTGTCAACAGAGTCACGCATAAGATTTTTGACCAAACCGCACACCCCGTGCGTGAATTGTCTGCACTTTAGGTATAGATACTAGTGCTTATCGTATATAATCTGACTAACTACGTTACGGAAATTGCATCAAAAATGAGGACACTGTCATCACATTCATTGAGATCCTTCTACGCCAGCTATGCGGTATTAAGTGGAAAAGGAACCACAAAGCCGCACGGCACCATAATAGTACGAGAACATAAAGAAAGCCAGGAGTTTTGCACCGTTTGGTTTAATGTTTTGTTGATAAATTTATCGCTAGTGACATATATAAGATAAATACCCCATATTGTTCCAATATGTCTTTAAATTCATTTAGAGTGTGTGGATGGATGTGCCTCATCCGTGACTTTAATATAGTGTACATTGTACGTTATGAATAGCAGGTACCACGCGCGAGAATTCTTCTACACGACCCGTGCATACAGACGATATCGTTGAGTGTGATATCCAATCGAGATCGAAAAAAGGTTTATCAATTTGTAATTAGTCAACGTTGGTTGTATGACTGTGAGCAAATATTGTATCAGGATTCGACGGTGCATGAGTTTATTGTAGATGCACTAGATCACTGACCTTAGCAGGAGGCAATTAGTATTACTACATCGTAAAAGTAGTGTTCAATTCAGTACGGCAATGGAAAAGTCAATACCGTAAGCTTTGTCTGACAGCGCATCCTCTTATTCTGTATAAGACCTCTAAATATTAATGTACATATTACATATAGTATTCGTTCGGTATACTCCGTATACCTAGATTTGGACTTAATCTTTTTTAATTTTTATTATAATCCTATATCTGATGCGGATGTTTAGTTAAATAAAATATATCCTGAAATAATAGCGTCATAACAGTATAATACAGTTATTTTACAGGAACTTAATCCTCACTAATACTTTAAAACAGTTTTATTATACAACTACTTAAACTCTAATTTTAGTTAAGCAATATAAGAAGTGAAGAGATATATAAAATAAGAA
>JABUQX010058998.1:0-33652 GCA_015478945.1 Trachelipus rathkii | reverse complement strand
ACTATATACGCTGTATATATTTATTGGCATTACACGTAATTTAAAATGTTTCCACTGCTGGAGACTTTTTTTTTCTTGTTTGGCAATTTTAGGTCGTAAGCAGGGCCTCACATTTGAAAATTGAGGGAGAGCTGGGATATTTTAATATATAATGTAACACACAGTTTGTGCCAGTTTGATTCCTGTTTTGAGATACAGTAGAAAACTCCATTGCCTTTAGAGAAGATTTAAAGTCAATAAGCATCAATATTAAGTTTTTTTTAGACCTTTTTTGTTGGGTTTTACCATTCGTTAACACCTTAAGAAAGAGTTAGAGAGTTCCAAACTTTACTGTAATTAGGCTTGGGTCCTTAGACAGACTAGCCCGGAATAATTTTTTTTTCACTTTCTGACTTTGGTGATGTAAAACCTGCGTCTAGTCTTTTAGGTTCTCAGTCTTTACTTACTATTGTATCAAACTTAAACATGCACTTTTAAATGGAACTTGCCTGGGTTAGACACATTACACGTTACACTATCAGTCAAGCGCATATCTTGATAAATGCTTGACTCTTGTGTACTAGTATAGTGGAAGACTAAGAATATAAAGACGGTCTTGATCACTCCCCCAACTAAATTATAAATTTAAATTTTGACCTTAACGCAATATTGTTCTTGCAAGTTTTATCTTTAGAAAAACACCAAACAAATAAGCTATAATCATGCATGATTAAGATATAGACTAGAAAAAATTATCGAAATCAGATATTTAGTCTTTTTGTTAATTTTACTATTTAATGTTTGTAAGGCTGCTTTTAGCATTACCTTGAATTATCAATATATATAGTGATTATATAATAGAGGAAAAACCTCTCTCCTAAATTTTGGAAGAGAACTAGCAGCCACTAACTGCAATTTAAAATTGCCTAATTATATTCGTACGGATGCATCACACTGAAAACGAATTCCCATATATAATTATATATATATATATAAATTACAATTTATAATTATTAAAAATATAAACTCAAATTAAATAATGAATATACTACAATATATATATATATATAAATTTATGGAATTTATATTATAAAATTTATTAATAAAGAAATATTTATACATATAATTAAGTAATCCCTATACTTGAATTTCTAGTAACTTTTTATTTCTTATTTAAACATATAGTAAATAATAGTCCAAGCTAGTATGTGATTAATACCCTGATTTATTGCGTATATAATAAATACTGAGTACTGATATAATAATTTAAATATCATTATTTCAAAGAAAATATGATAATATAACTTGTTAAATTTATTATAAAAAAAAATAAATTGTATTTTACTTATTATAATTAAAATTTATAATGACACATAAATAACTCACCCCTGGCTTTATTAACTAGATAAATAAATTCATATTATATATATAAATATATAATAAACTGATTATATATATAATAATAACTATATGAATAGACATAATAATAATATTTATATATATTAAGGTAATTATATTTTCAAATTCACTGTAAGCTAAGTATATCTTGAGAATCACAAGTTTGAATATTAACGTATAGCAACATATGTTATGGATATATATCATAAATAAAATAACTCAAAATCTATATCACTTGTTAAGGAATAATAAGCATATCAACTAATGAGGTAATGAATAATCTCTCATTGATATTTTTTGATAGATTATAATTTACATAAAACTGTAATTAGTTGAATATAGTTATATGTGAGCATAAACTATGACACAAACTTTAGCAAATAAAATTGGTAATGACACTAAAAGATACGTTGATTTATTTTATGTTATATTAGGTACTGAGTATATATCATAGTGATCGGTAATAATAAGATAACGGGGTAGTGAATAGTAATCACTATATGATTATTTCATCATAATTCGTGAATCGAGAGAAAATTCCCATCCAAATATAGATATATAAAGATATATAGAGAGATATATACAATAAATAAATATAGAATAAAAGATAAATATGAATAATATCATGGAATCGAGGGAATACCACGTAGTATTAGTCACAGGAAACTAACTTGGCCGCGCATACTACTGGCCCTCCTCTAAATTAATATAAGCTACACTCAAAATTAATTTAATAGATTTTTAAAAAACCATCAGATTAAATTTTAAATGTGAGGTCTGACTAAATAAACAATAAAGAAATAATCATATATATAAGTAGTTAATATCCTCAATAAAAAAATACACTCTCTCATACCTGAGGAATATTATAATATACTTATCATTTATATTTTTATAAAACAATATTAATTCTATATTACCATTTAATTAATATGATAGGGGTTGTAAGAGAGTGATGTTCCCTTCATGAGCAGGGAAAGATCAACATTAATATAATTTATACTACTAAATAATTTAAAGTTTTATCTAATGATTTTCGTGTGCATTCTTTAGATTAAAATGGTGAAAATTTACTGGTGATTTTATTTACAGTGGCTAAGCTATGTAAGTCAAAAAGTAATTATATATATTTATTTTTTATTTTTATTTTTTATTTTGAGTGGATATACAGGGACAGGCTGTTGGGATATAACATTGATATTATCTCTCTTTTTTACGGTACTTATTAGCATTGTAAGATTGTGTAATACAATAAAGTGGAGGACGCTGGAAGGCTGAGTGCGACAAGTGTACGTCTGCACTCTAAATAATAATATGTGGGTCTGGACTTATACTTGGACATTGGCATCTGCGGGAGCTGAAGTTGAGAAGTATAATTTTTGGAATGTGACTCAAAAGGATTACCGAATTGAATACCGAAAGCAAGGAAGGTTTATCGGACACTTGTGAGTGATACCTCGATAGCGCATCTGTTAGACGGTTTCACTTTTTTCACTTTTTCACACTTTTTTTAGCTTAGTCATAGTCTAGTGCAGTTTTTGTTTAAGCAATTTTACACTTTTCTTCACTTTCATCACTTTTTGGTGGCCGAGTAGATAAAGTTTACTTGGAGATATATCTTATCTTCTTCACTTGTTTACTGTGGTGAATATGAATTAAAGAGATATATGTTGCTCTATATTCCTTTTCAATTTTATGTAAGCGTGAGTCTTAACTTATCCATATGATCTCTGAGTGTAGTGTTTTAACTGCCCATTATGCAGATATATATATACACGAGTCTCTTCTGATGGATTAGGTTGATAAGAAACTATAAGGAAAAAATGTAGTGGCTCAAAATTGCACAACACTATTTTTGTCATGATACTGCAAGCGCAAATAAAACTTATTATGTTTTGCTGAATCTGTTATAGCATATTGTGACATCGACCAATGAGACAATTGTTAGAAAAATTGACTTTAACGGTTTAAATGAGTGATTACGGTAGACAATTAAGAAAAACTCCTAAGTCGTCTAATGTGAGGGAATACAATCCCGATCATTAAGAATGAAGAATCGTCAAGGGTGGTTATGAGCATCTGCGCTTATAGAAATCATATTATCAAGTGTTTCCTATCCCTGCCCTAACTAAGAGAAGATTGTCACGCGAGAAAAATCAAAAGCACCCAAAGAAAGTGTGCCAAGGAAAACATATAATAGTTTGAAGATATTGTCATAGGATCTGTCCTATGAGTGAAAAATCCATACAGGACATTACCTCTATAGGGATGTATGTGGGAAACGCTAATACAATTGGAATTAATAAGCTGTGATAAACCAGTAGGTCTCAAAGAAAGAACAATCTTCATAAAGAATTCGTATCATTTAGAGCGTGCTTCATGCTCTCATATATAAAAAAAATAAGAAATGAGCCATCCAATCAGTACCTATGTCTTTAAATTAAAGTTTTAAATCTATAGATCAAAGAAATATTGCCTCAATCGAGTGTGAAAGTGTCAATAGTAGTGAAAACCTTTCGACTGGTAAACAGCTGTCAGAGCACCAGCAATGGTTAATTCGAATAGTAGCGAAGAAGCATTTTCCACATCAAGGCAGAACTCTTACAAGTACCAGGTTATCTATGTCAGAGAGAACGTTAAATGCTTTAATCACTGTTAAAAGCGCTCTTAAAATGTTTGATAACAAACCTTACCTTATTTCCCTAACTCCAGAGCTCCTTTCCATTGGACGTTTAGCATGATAAACAATACATTGCTTACTTGGATAGAGAAGAGAAAAAAGGAGACTCGAAGATTTATTTTGATGGAGCTGAAGCAAGACAAAAAAATTGCTGAAGAGGAAAACAACGAAAAATAACAACTTGACCTAAAAAAGGAAAAAAATTCTGCTATGAAACAAATGCTGAAGAAGCCTACTGAAAAGAAGAGGCAGAGCAAAGTTGGAGGATCAGGCAAACTGTGTTAATGTATGGCGAAGTAACACATGAATTGAGAAAAGAGTGCTCTGACGAGAGTCTTTAGACAGAACAGGAAGACTTATAGATGAACGTGCCAGCTCGTGCCTCGAACCCAAGCACTCAGCTTAGGAAATCAACAGAAGAGTTCAGTAGAAAAGTTCAGAAAGAAGCATCTGAAAAAAGACGTATTGTTGAAAATTTATAAAGGTTGCTGTTGAAAAAACGAAAAACAAGTCTAAAATTTCAACTTTTTCAAAAAAGTTTAATTAGCCTTAATTTATGATAATGACCCCGAAGTCGGCAAAATTATCCAATTACGTGATATATACACTCGGAATGAATTTATCCTTTTAAAAACAATGGTTTAAGTAATAGAATAGCATATTATATTAATAGAATAGTATATTATATCAATAGAATAATTTATTATTATATTAGTCTTAGATCCCACGTACCAGAAAACTCTAAAATGTGCCTTATGGTACCCCTGCATAAGGTTTAATTTTGCAAGTTTCTTACATGTGGTTTATAAAACTTAATTAAACTATGCTATGAAACGTTAGCGTAAATAGATTAGGATCACAGGTTAGAATGGTTAGTATAATGAGAGACATTGCTACACAAAGGAAGTATCTATTCACATTATTCTTTCTTCAAATAATATAAGTACATTAATTTCTCAGCATTTTCACGAAATGAATTTATTTCTCACTTTTTTTCCAGGTTTCATATTTATTTTGTCAATTTATTATATAATGAGAAAACTCCGCTACAAGCCCTGTGCAGACCTGATTTAAGTGCATTAGTATAGCACTGTAAATTATTAACATCCGGTATATTAGGGTCTGTCTATATATAGCTATATATAGTTTGACATATCTCCAATAAATACCAATTTACTAAAGTATTGAAAAATTTATGAAATGAATGTCATTCTTTTAATAATATAATCATTTGCATTCATCATGTCAAACTTTCTATTATACGTTAGTCATACGTCTTCTAATAATAATTTTCTCTAATCAGTTCAGGCTCGTTAATAATATATACTCATTCTATCATTCTTCTTATAATTCATATCATGTTAAATATGTGATATATGTCATGAAAATCATGTCATGAAGCATCACTGTACAAGATCTAATAATTATATTAATTTGAATTTTAGACATAATGACTAAGCTCTTTTAAAACACTGAAATATGCTCTCATAGTACACTTAATTACATTATCTAGAGAGAGAGATATACATTTTATATGCTAACATCTGACAGGTTTGTGATCTATCGCGCAATATCTCTCCACTCATTTTCAAAATTTTAATGAGAATTTTTAAGGAAATAAATTAACCATTTGTGTTGAATCAATATTGCCTGAAAAGTTGCTTAAGTTCTTGTGAGAAAGAGGGAGTGTTCTGTTAAAGAAGTATAGTGTCGTATTTGAGATTGTTATAAAGCAATTTTGAAAATTCCCTATATTCATTGGTAGAACCCACATTTGCAAGAATATAATTTCCAGCACTATGACACGATTTTCAATCTTCAATCTCAAAATGTAATAAGATTATTTTGATTAAAATTCACATTATCATTAAGACAATATAGCAGTTGCAGGAATAGTAGTCTAAACATTTTGTTAAAAGAGATTACTCCTTACACTATCCTTTATCAATTATTACTTCAACAAGTAATAATGTATATGTATAAAATAAAAGAGCAGTAAATATTAAGCATATGCACATCAAAAGATTCGTATATAACTAGAGAAGATAAACCTCTGCTCTAACACATAAGATACTCAATATATGAAGTTATAGCCTGTTGACAGACGTAAGCGAATTAACTGAGTTTGGCCTATCATATATTATCTCAACTTATAATAACATAAATATCTATATATGTCAAGAATATAATAGAATATGACTCAAAGTTAAGACACCTCCCACTATGGTTTCCCCAGATGGGAGTGAGTGCCTATTCGAGACTGTCCCAGTCAATGTAATAGAATCAATCACATAGCATGCTCATTTAAATTTACAAAGCACCCTAGAGACACCACCATAGAGTGGGCAAGTTGACATAAAGTGGAAAAAGGCACCTCCTTTCTCCACATTCTACTATCTACTTTATTCCTGTAAGTGAATAATTAATTTCTGTCATAAAAAATCCACCCTAGGGTTCTCTTAGTGACTGACAATTTTAAATATGCATTAAAAAATCTGAAAATCTACGGTAATCTTTTAAACCAAAATCTAAAACTTAATGGCTAATATCATTGCATATTAACAATATATCAGTAATTAAAATCAGTTATTTTTTGCCTTTAGTTTAAGTAAATTTGTGGAAGCTATTCAACTTTTTTTCTTTCAGTCTATTTCTTATTTTGCTTTATATGAGGGTAAAGGAGTTAAAAATAATATTTTACATCTGAACTATTAACCTAATTCTTTACTTAACCTTATAACCATCATCCTTTATCCAATATGTGAACCAAACACATCTCAATTTACTCTCTATAAAATATTATTATATATTTCTCATTTACTCCGTTTCTTATTTATATCACTACAAACTCCCTTTAATTTGTATCATTCACTTACATTTTTATCTATAATTCTTCTTCATATAATACCTAACATGCCCCTAAAGTAATTGTCATCATGAACACATTGTAGAATTTATAGATCTATACCCTACTTATTATCTTACAGATCAATAGTTATATATTCCACTAGTAATCACAGGTAACATTACCCTCATATATTAGCAAGTTTATTCACCTAGCACAACTCAAAATCATTATAGAGTACTCATTACATTCATACCAAGGAATTAATTGCTCACACCAGTGCCAACCTATTATTACCCTACCATAATCTCAACAACACTTCCTATACTGTGCTGCATACATCCATTCCTCTATTTAAATCTCACAAGATATATCCTAAATATAATTTTAAGCTTCAGATTTTGGTTGTATCTTTTTCGTTTCTAAAGGTGTCCATTAGACTATCCCAAAATTCACAATCCTTATCGAGTAGTTCACCTTCTTCAATAAAACTAAGCTTCACTACCAAAATGGATCTTCTTCATCACTACTAATCCATTATAACACTCTTTACATAACACTCACCTCCTCACTTTATAAACAACACACTGAGCCAAAAATACCCTCTAACCAACTCATTTTCGAGACCTCTTCGTCCAAGATTTCACTCCACACAAAGCCAATAATTCATATATTTCACTGCCAACCCATATACACATAGACAAATCGCATCCTACACACCCTCTCTCTCTCTCAATTCAATGTCCTATAATATCTCAGCGAGCTATCGTCTACAACTTTCACTCTAATTCTTTCATACTCCATCACATAACTTAACCTTTCCATATCTGAGCAAGCAGCACATACATATCTTTTACTTCTTTTGATATTAATCATAAAACCATATCAAATCTAATCATATTCCAATTTAATTTTGATTTTTGTCTGATCTACCATTGCGCGCTCTTCTCTACTCAATATAATGTGCCGACTACCATACTTTTTGAATTTCCACTTCCATGAATGAATTTTCTTATTATGCCCTCTCACACCCATTTGACGAGCTCAACTCAAATCGACCGCCAATTTTAATTCTTCCCTCTAACTTTTATATCCTAGATCAAATAACAAACCTAATATGT
The DNA here is from genome assembly GCA_015478945.1 of Trachelipus rathkii. Lineage (NCBI taxonomy): Eukaryota > Metazoa > Arthropoda > Malacostraca > Isopoda > Trachelipodidae > Trachelipus > Trachelipus rathkii. Next base: position 25,629 of record JABUQX010058998.1, on the reverse strand, counting down.
GTGCAATCCATAAAGCTTAAATTTCAATTTATTCTTCTCTCAATTTCTCAATTCTCATTTGTTTCTTATATAACAAATTGATACTCGATCAAGTCCTACTATCTTCATAGTCTTTAAATAAGTGACATCTCTTCGTGTATCAACTGCATCAGCGCCTCTTGAAGTAAATCTGCAGTCACTTTGATGTACTCTTCTATCTCAGAAGTTCAGATTACGCTACTTCATCTAATATATCTTCCACCATCTAGACTCTTACCTCCACACGTAGTTTATAACACCTTAATTCCTTATATAGTTCACTACAGTCTCACGACTATTCCCCCTTACCCTTGTTTATTACATAAGAGCGTTACTTGACTATATTCTCTTGCCTCTTCTTACGCCAATTATATTCACGCTCGTGCTTATCATAACTATAAATTACCCATACATAAAAAAGTGTTCTCCTAAACAACTATTCCAACCGCAATCTCACATAAGTCCTATCACTCCTCTCGTGCCTCACATATCCTGGTTGATCATGTTACCAGTAATTCCATCTATGCCTGCAAGATTTACCATTCTTCAACAATTCTTCACTGCTCACCCTCAACCAATATACAACTTCCATCTATTATACACAGCTAATTTTACACTTCATTACTTCCTCTCTTGTAAATACCCAAAAACTACCTTCGCATTCTTTTATTATGCCAGCAGTCGCCCTATCACTATAGGACCTTCCCTACTTACTACATTCATAACGCATCCTCTCCCACTAACCTTCTAGTCATACTGCGCTACAATTCAGAGTTATAGACAGTAATTTTGATGTAGTATCCCCTAATCATCACCACCTTATTCCTCTAATATCCCATCTTTATCTATGGTGTGTGCTCAGCAAAAGCGCACAGCTCATATAAGTTCAATATCTCATTCTATTTGTGTTCACTTACTCTGTCACGATGTTAACAACTTTATTTGAGTAACGATTAGGAATGTAGAAGGCACCCGTGTAACCACATCTAATATACTTTTATTTACTATTAAAATGTCATTTTGCCACTATAGTCTCGATTCCCGCACCGAGTGATTCGCATGTTCTCTTTACTTTCTTATGTATTGCGATAATTTTATGCTCTTGATGTATCGTTTTTTGAGGAGGCAACACAGTAATTCTCTTCCTTTTTAGTTTGCGCTTTATATATCATATAAGTGCACGGACAAGCAGTGGCTCCAGCATGTAATATTCTATATCAAAGCTCAGTCATTTTTAGTCAAGACCTCTATAAATAAAATCGACCTTTGCTTTAATCACATGGTTCTGCTATATGGGAGAGCTACAACACCAGAATCAATATTGTCATATGAGTGGAATAAGTTGACTACTTCAATACCACACATTCAAGCATGAAAGTCCGCCCCACACACTCATGCCATAACACCCAGCTGTAATTTCTCACAACCACCACTGAGCGAAACATTCACCATATTGAAACCTAACAGTTTGCAAAGTTGATACAGAGGATACTTTATTGACTCGTGAATCCTGTGAGTAATCTCTCCCTTTTTGGTGTGTCACTCCGATGAAGGCCGCGGCCAAAAATCTCTGGACATCAAGTCGACTGGACGAAACGCAACCTGGCTTTATGTTGGGGTATTTTTTTTCCCAGCTCGATGTGTTCTTGCCACGGCAATATCTGTTGAGATCTTATTATCTTAGTTGTCTTCTTTTTATTAATCGTTTCCTCATATAGATACGATTTATTATTTTATCTTATATGTATAATTTTTTAAATTTGTTAAACTTAATTAAAGTCTATTAAGCATTTAACATCGCTAGGATTTTCCATAATCATCTTGTCATCTTTCATTCTTTATTAATGAAACCTCCCAGAAAGTTAAACTTATTGACCTATTTCATCATGTTTCCCTTCACCTTAATATTAATTACTTATTGTAAGACATTATCATCTAATATTCTTACAAGATTACCTTTATCATGTACTTATAATAATATATGTACAGGTTGCTGCTCCTCTCTGCTACCCGATCTTCCTCTCTTTTATCTACCCAATTACAATTGTCAAAAAAGTATAAACATGTACTTTTAGCGAGCAGGTAACGGGAACATGAACAATCATATTCAACTCTTTATACTGCCTTCTCTTTCCTTTTTCTGCACTCTTTTTATTTCTCGACATAGTTAACATGTTATCCACCGCTTAAACACCTGGTTTTAGTCAATATATCCGGCGTGATCTGTTGCTTTTGTGCTAAATCACAACTCCAATTCTTTCCCCTTTATCTCTCCTCCATCTCCTTACTCACTCTCAGTAAATTACATTTGATTTTGTCACTTAATGGTCTATTCTTAACCGTATGACTCAAGTACTCCCTGTTGTTGATTTAACCGCTCTTCTCTCCTCTCAGTAGAGTTTTACATATAATTCCGCTCATATTATATATGTATTACCAATCTCAATACCTTTCACACCTGTGATTTCCTCCATATTCTTTGTTAGTTGTAAACACTTTACATGCACTATTTCTCGGCTGCGGATTCTTCTAATCAATTACACATCTTTACCCAGCAGATGTTAATATATCAAAATCAATCAATAAATAATCTTTCTTCCACAAATGATAATAAGACAAACAAAACTGAAAAAACTATCAAACAAAGAAAAGCAGCAATAGTTGCGAATAAAAAACAATCCATATTTAAATTATCATCTGACGATGTTATTGAAAGAAGCATCTGCATATACCTCAATCTTCAACTCCTTTTCTAGTTTCTCCAGGTCTATTTTTACTTCTTTGTCTTCCATCTTTTTAACTACTTTAATCGCTTTTCTCATGTCAGAGGTATTTCCTTCTTTAAATTTCTTACTAAGCCAACTAACTTCTACTGCTAAATCTGGTCTAGTATGCTGTGAGACAACCAGATTTAATCTTCTATTAAAGCTCTATATTCAGTCATTTCTTCTCCATTTCCTGTGAGATTTCTCTCTTCTTTAAACCTCTTTCTGTCTGGACCATTGTTCGGTAATCCTTGACATACGCGAATTTAGAGTCACATTTTTTATTACACTCGTCAATTACTCTTGTTCTAATATTCTCCTACTCCCACATATTTTAAACTCATTCTCTTGTTTCTCCTCAATTCCTCCACTAGTAAATTCTCCTTACTTTTTTACAATATCCTAACCTAATTACCTGCTTTTTGAAAGTGATGAGTGTCTATTACCACAAAAAAAATCATTTCTTAACTATTGTGGTTAATCCACATGATTCCCCAACCAGTTATCTCATTCTTTTTGTTCCACAATAATTACATACTATTGGTATCGTGATTTGACCTCCGTTTTTTACCATGCCCAATTGCTCCTCACAGAGATATCTCTACTGGCTTATAATAATTTTATCAATTACCATGGCCTTGCCAGCATCCTAAGACCCACTCACTCATTCGAAGCATCTCCCTCCATTATCCTTCACTTTTAGCTTCTTTTAGGAGCGTTTTTTATCAAATTACTATACTCATTTTTCTTCTTAATTCGTTTCCTTGTAAATAAGCTTATTATTTATATCAATGGCTAGATGTCTTTTACACTCCACCCAATCTCGAATTAAGATATGCTCTCCTGATATTGTTTCCACTCTTAAAATTCAGCTGAACATGATGAGGTTGCACCATCCTAAACTCATCCACCTTCGGTTCCTCGAAGCCTCTTGCAACCAACCTTGCCTTACAAATGTTCTTTCCATCTTTCATTTTTTCTGTTATAATCCACCTTGTTGACACCACTTTCTGCCCTTCTTTTTCTCACTCTTCATATAGACCGTACCTTTCACCAACTATATATCTATTTCGCAGTTCTCCTAAGCTCCATATGTAATTCTCTGCCAGCCATAAAACACACCATCTCAGATCTTGTAGAGTACTTTACCAGTAATATTTCTTCATTTTCAGGTATCTTACTGAAAATCCTTATGTATGCTCTTTGTAGATCCAACCAGCTGCTTTCCTGCATATCTACTCTGGTTGTTATATGGATTTCTCAAACTATTACTTACTACACCTATCACTTTCATCTATAGCTGCAACGGTTGCTTTCTCTCAAGTCTCTATTTAAGATTCTGACACTCTCATATTTATGATTCATTTGTATATGTGGTCTATTCTTCACCCAATTCTCATCTGGTTCCTCACCTTGCTTTGTACTTGTGCGTATCAAGCACATCAACCTTTCAGTCCTGGACCTCTCTCCTCCTCACTACTATCTCTCGATCTCTTATTCCGACCTTCACTCTCAATCTCTCTCATCTCCTAATTATTAATTCTTGTGCTTTCTTCATTCCTCTTCTTGTCTTCTCTCTCACTTGTTCCTTTTTCATTCTTTGCTTGTTCACATGCAAGGGTTCTTCCTGTTGTTGTCGAATCTCCTCCCCCTCTACATGTTTGATTCTGGTTATGTGTACTCTCGCCACTTCCCTTAGAGTACCTCCATGTTTCACTATAATCGTCTTTCCATCCATGCCTATTACTTTAGCTGGTCCTCTCCACCTTTTTTCATTTTCTCTCTTATAGTAAACTTTATCTCCCAATTTAGCCTCTTCTATATTGTGTTCTCTTACACTTTTCAGTAACGCTCTTCTAATTCTTTCCTCTGATTCCTGCTTTATATGTATTTCTCTTGCTTTCCTCAATGCATACATATTCTTTTCCATCATTTCACTTTCGTAGCCAGTTTCCATTTCGGTTATGCTCATTTCCCCATGTACATTACTGATTCTGGGATTACTTCCAAAAACCAACTGATTAGGCGAAAAACCTCCCTTCATTGATAGGCAATTCTTTGCAAATATAGTCCAATGCATTGCCATTTCCCAGTCTTTGGTATCTTCCTCCATCAATTTTCTTATTCCGTCTTTTACCAATCCCACCATCTTCTCGCATTTCCCATTACTCCAAGGACTCTCTGCAGCAGTGCTTTTGATCTCAATCCCAAAACATTCTGTTAAAATTTTAACTTCTTCATTTTGGAATTCAAGACCATTATCCGAAAATATCTTACATGGAGCTCCAAAGACACTAATCCACTTAGATAACAACTTCTTCACTATTTCTTCTGGTTGTTTGTTTTTCATCCAGGTCGCTTGTACAAAATTAGTCGCCATTTCCCCCAAAACACAAAACTTTTTCCTTCTATTTCTCCTAAATCTAAAGCTATCATCTCATTGAACTTATGTGCCATAGGAAAACCGACTACCGGCCTTGGAGGTGTCTTTTTATATTTGAGACATACCACACATTTCTCACAAATATTTTTTAATTCTTCTCTTATCTTACCTTTATTTTTCTCAAAATTCTCTTCTTTTTTACAACCAGTTTCTATTAACTTCCATAGTTTTTCATAACTACCATGACCAAATTGTAAATGTAGTTTTTTCATTTTTCTTTTACATTCCTCCATATCATTAATCCACTCTTTTTCTATCCACACATCTTCTAATTTCTTTCCTTTTATTAGTGGCATCCTTAAGTGATTTTTAATATCTAATTTACATTTCACCCTTATATTGTCAAGGTTTTTTAGTTGAACCTCTCTTCTTTCAACATCCATTACCAATCCCATATTCACCATTGCTTCTCTACCAATTAACCAAGGCACGTCACCCTTTATGACTTCTGTTCTTATCTTTACCTTTAAACTACCAATCATACAAGGTATTTTCAAAACTTTTGTCGCCTCATATTCACTTTCTCCGAATATGAATTTCCTTTCTGACTTCTCTTGTTCTTTATTCATCACCCTTACATCTTCTGCTGATAGTCTCATCACAATCTTTGCTAGTCACAATTCTCCACATACTGATTTATTACAACCAGTATCTAAGATTCCATCTATTTCTTCTAACTCTAAGTTGTCTTCTCTTTCTCCCTCATACTTTGTCCATAATACTCTCTCTTTTTCTTCAACTTTTTTCTCTTTATTTTTGTTTCTCCAATTATTAGGACATTCTCTAGCAAAATGTGTTTTTGCTTGGCATATATAACAAGCATTATTTCTTCTATATCCCTCTTTTTCTTGATAATCTCTCGTTTTCCATTTTTCTCTATTGTTCTCATAAAAGTTTCTCTTCCATCTTCCTTCTGTTTGTGTTTTCTCCTCTCCAACCCATTTTGTTCTTCTTAATGTTATTTTCTGATTCCTATAATTCATCCACCAGAATCTCTTGAATTTTTCCATATTCCATTCTTTTTTGACCGCAGCCCCCAATACCAAATGATAATCCATGTACTCAATTTGGTCCATGTAGTTAAGGATTCCGTTGAGTTCTCACTCATTTTCCTCCACCTACTTTCACATTTCTTTAGACACCCCTTTGTATCTAAGTATATAATCTCTCATGGTTTCCCCTGCACTTTTTTTGTTTTTACTAAAACTTTACGCTTTTCATATTATCCATTTTGCGTGTCCTTTTTAATCTTTGTAATTTTATAAATAACTTTAAACTCCACCCTCCTTTAAAGTTCTCTCTCTTTAAGCTCCTTCCCAGCTTTCATAAGCTCCTCCTTCTAGAGGCATCCTAATTTCTACCCCTGATTTTTACTTTCTTCTCTGTAATAAGAAGCCAATCTTCTACTCTCTCCTTCCAGTTCTCATAATCTTCACCTTGTTCCCAAAGATCTAGGACATTCACAAACTTCTCGTTTCTTTCTTCTCGCTTCACTCGTAGTGTATATTTGTTTGAGGCTAACTTGTCCATCTTCTTAATTCTTATGATCAGTGAATGATCGCCGTCAAAGTATACCAGATTGGGAAACTACGCTCTTGCTACCATTTATAAATAGAGCAGACAACTATATACTTACTTAGTTAGCACGCAGTGGTCCTTTTCTCTGCTTGTTGTATTACCTCCTGCTGTCAAAGTTGGATGACGAGGTCTAAGTCTCTCTCTTTTGTCTGTTGTTGAAGTCGAAGAGAGATGAGATGAATTTCAGTCACTTTTAGTCAGCCCTTATAAAATCCAGCAATCGTTTCTGTATGAAACCACTCAACAGCGAATGCGACGAAGACTAGCATTTCTCTTAATACCACACACAAGCATTGAAAAAAAGAAGCGCCCCCGACACTATTGCAACTACCCAAGCTGGTAATTTCTCACATACCACCATGAGCGAACATTCACACATTAACCTATCAGTTGCACAGTTGACTACAGATGACTTATAGTGAGTGTCCTGTTAGTAATCTTCCTGTAGCATGACAGTAGATGAGCAGTGATTGGCCGCATAAAGCGTTCTTTGTGTCTGACTAATTCCTCCCCTAGTTTGTATTCTTCTTCCTCTTATTGAGTGGTGATGACAAATATCTAGTTAAAGAGTCTGTATTATCTTATTTTTTAGCAGTTATGAGTGTTATATCTTGATTATTAAATGTGGAATAATATAATTCTTAAATACATATAGACATCAGAGGCTTGCAGGTCTCTGAAAAAACTAAAAAGAAAATACAATATTTACACCACTTGTTTATTAATGTTAATCCCTATCAACTTAATATTAATTCCCTGAACAAATGCTAGCCATTTGTGTACCAAGAGGACCTTTTCCCAATGTACTTCATATCGAACATACTGTACAGGGTTGCTGCTCCTCTTCTGCTACCCGATTTCTTTCTCCTTCCATGTACATAAAACAGGACAAGACAGAAACAGGAACGGGCACCAAGAACATCATATCAGTATATATATATGAATTATATATTATATATAATAATATATATATATATATAGCTATATTTAGAATTAATCTCCTCCCATAGGAGTACTATATTCATATATATATTTATATATAGGTTTCTACTATATTTCTTGTCATTGTATCTTGGATAAAAAAGTATTTAAAATTTAAATTAAAGATGAATAAATAAATAAATAGTATCTAAACTGTGGGTGTTCAAAAAGTTTTCAAAACTATTCTTTTTTTGTTGCTTTATTTATTTTAGAAGAAAAACTACTTCAGTTAATGTTTAACAATTTTGTAATAGTAATTACCGTTATTCTTACGTTAATAGAAAATAATTAAAAATGAAAATGGATGCAATACGCTATTTCAACAATTAAGATTGTTATTACCCTAGTCACACATATGTCACAGACTCGTCCATCATAGATACATTCGATTATAATTCATCCCCTTGCTTATAGGACTTTACGAGAGTAGGAAGTAATTATTCTATTTTTAGGCTGCCAAAATATATTACTAGTTCATCTCTATATAGTTATTATATATAAGTGTAGTATATTATAATATTAATCTATATATTATAATATAATATATATATATGTATATATATCATAGTATATATAGTATATATATATAATTATAGTATTAGTAGTATATATTAGTATATATTATTATATCTATTTGTAAAGGTATTACAACGCAATGTTTAGGGGGCTGGAGCCGACGGGAAACACAGGGGGGACGTTTTCCATTACCCGTAGATGGAGGGGGCGGAGGAACCCGCGCGACACCCAAATAACCAAGAGGGGGGTTCCGGAGACCTCTCGGAGGGGGAGGGAATGTAGTCCCTACCCCGTAGTTCCCCGGAAGGCCGATAGACCCCGCTCCTGCCATCGGTGCGGTTACCCTTGGGTATTCTTTGTTAAAAGAAAAAAAGCAAAATTTAATCGAAAGTCTATTTATTTTAACGAGTAACCCATAAAAGGTCTCTAATTAGGCTCTCTAATCATATTATACTATATTATTAAACATAATTTTTCTTTATTTTTTTATTTTTTTTTACATTTGTCCTTATCCAAAATATTTACCAGGATTCAAAAAATGTATTTTCTTTTTCCTGTAGCTATTGTAGTTTTGAAGATAAATTAGTTATTTTTTAGTTATCTGAAAAGGTTTTTATTTAATTGTGCTTTGTCTTTACACAGTTTCATCGGTAAAATTGTGCCAGGATTCCAGCAATGTATTCTGTTTCTCGGAGTCTGTGGTAGTTTTTGAGATTATGGCATTGTGCTCTTTAGAGGAGCTGGCAAACCTATTGTTAGCTATAGTAGAATATATATATACATATATATAATATATATATAATATAATTAATATATATATATATATATATTTAAACACTAATATATAGTTTGTACAATTGTTGATACTATATAAATATATCATACATATATATATATAATATTATTATATATATATATATATCAATAGTAGTAGTTGTATAATCAGCATAAAAATTAAAAAATAGAGATTTTGGGAAGCTCAAATATTTTTCAAAGGATACTTTTAATTGAATTTGTTTCTTACAATAAAATCAGTTTTTCTTCAACTTGTAATAAGGATTCTTTTGATTGAATTTTTCCTAGCATATTTTTGATTATTCATTCAGTATTTTCGCGAATCTTGGTAAAATCTAACACTCTGGAACTACTGGAAAGACGTGTGCTTGTGCATCATATTATATATAGTTATATATAATATATATATATAAAAATAATAACTATATATTATTATATATACTATATGATATATATATATTATTTATATATCATTTATTATAGATATATATATATATATTATATAGTATTATATATTATATGTAAAGGGTATTACACCGACAATTTAGGGGCTCGAAGCCGACGGGGAACCAACAAGGGGGGACGTTTTCAGTACCGTAGGGGAGGGGCGAGGAACCCCCGCGACCACCAAATACCAAAGAGCACGGGTTCCGGGAGACCCTCCGGAGGGGGGAGAATTAGTCCTACCCGAGTTTCCCGGCAGAAGGCCGAGAGACGCCTGATCTGCATACGGTGCGGATTTTTATTACCCCTGGGGTATTCTTTAGTTGAAAAAAAGAAAAAAAGCACAATTTAATTGGAAAGTCTATTATATTCTAAAGAGCTAACCAAAAAAGCTCTCTAATAGACTCTCTAATCATATGTACTATAATATTCTAGACATAATTTTTTTCTATTTTTTGAATTTTTTTTTACATTTTCCTATCGCAAAATTTTACCCAGGATCAAAAATGTCATTCTTTTTCGCATGTATAAGCGATGGTAGTTTTGAGATATAATTATTTTTTTTTATGTTTTTATTTTTTTATTAATTGTTTTTTTTTTTACACAGTTTCATCGGGTAAAATTTGCCAGGCATCCTTGCGTATGTATTCCTTTTCTCCGGTAGCTGTTGGTAGTTTCTTGAAGATCATGGATGTGCTCTTCGCTTATATGGCTGACGCGTTATTATACTGAGATATGATATTTATATTCAGTATATATATACTAGTTTATTATAATATCTACTATTAGTGTTAAAGATATATGTATATGGTATCTATTTTATTATTATATATATATATATATATAGAATATATTATATATATATATAATATATATATATATATATACATACTATATCTATTTATATATATATATATATATATATATATCATATAGAGTATATATATATATAGTATTATGTCATATATATACTAATCAGCATAAAAATTAAAAAATAGAGATGGGAAGCTCACAAATATTTTTCATAAGCGATACCCTTCTATATAATTTGTTGCGAGAATATATTTAAAAACGATATTTTCAACTTGTCAATAAGGGAGTCTTTTTGAGTTGGAATTTTTCCTAGCTATTTTATTATCTTTCAGTATTTTTGGAATCTTGTAAAATCTGGCTATGTGTCAAAAAACATACTAGACAGTCCCTATATATAGTATATATATAGAATATATACTATCCCGTAAATAATAATACAAAGGGTTACGATAGATAAACATGTTTTTAAATGATAAGTCTATAGATAATATATATATATAATAATATATATAATATATATATAGTATTAGTATATATATATATATAGTAGTAGTAGTATATATATATATATACGTAGTATATATAGATATATTATGGTGAAACTAAAGAAGTTACCCGCCTCATATCTCGAAAACTAAGATAGGTACAAAGAAACTACTGATAACATATATGAATCAGCGTATGAAATTTGATATGGAAAATGAAAAAAAAAAATTTTTATTTTTTTTTTATTTTTATATATATCTCCAAACTGAAGATATTTATCTTCAGTTATAATGTTCCATATGAAGAAGGACAATAAGAATTTGAATGTATAAAAATATTTTTTTTATTGTGTTAACTGCGAGGATTACCCCAGGGTTAAAACCGCGCAAAGATGCAAAAGAGTCGGGTCTCTCGGCCTCACGGGAGGACGCGGGGGGACTTCCGCTTCTCCCCTCTGTCCCACGTCGATTCGAAGCCCCTACGAAAAAATTCATATGTGATTCGAAAATATGTTATTTGTATAAAAAAAAATTTATTCCTTTTCAGTCATACAAATTTCACCTAATCCATGATATGTTATAGGTGTAATCGAACCTTAGTTGGTTGTGATTGGAGATATAAAAAAAATTAAATTAAGAAATTAAATTTTTTTTTATCATTATTCCGTACAAATTTCATACGCGATTCCATATATTTATCAGTTTTCTTGTACCTATCTAAGTTTTCGAGATATGATGCGAGGTAACTTCTTTAGTGTGGCCGTAGTATATATATATATATATTATATATATACTATATACTTATATGTATGTATAGCTAGATATAATATATATATATATATATATTATATTATATATACTATTATATATATCTATATAAATTAATATATATAGATATATATAGATATATAATTATATTAATATATATATATATATTTATATAATATATTAGGTATAATATATGTATATAACTTATATATATATATATACTTTTTTGGTATTAGATTCTTTGCAAATACTTTATCCACCTCTTTCGGAGCTTTCCCCAAGGTTAAAAGTAACTAATATTTTCCTCCATTTGCGATAATAATACGAACTATCACAATAATTGGATATACTTATAATAACAAGAGTTAAATAAACTAATGTCGTAAATAAATAAATCTTTGAACGTCTAAGAGAGGAAAAAGAATCTCGAGCTTCTAGAGGAGAGAAAAAACAAGAGTCTCGAGTATCTGAGGTGATACCTAACTTAAATATCTCGCTTGATTCAATTTCTGATTGCGATGTCTTTCATTATGGAGTAACAAAAAAACTTGAGCGCAGTATATTCGTTTGTCTCTTGTTCATTCCTAAACGGAGGTAAAACACCTTTCACACAATTGAACCGCTTAAGAGAGATTATTAAGTAGAACAGATCAGCCAAAATTAATGCCTACGCTGCATCCATAGCGAATAATTAGACGTGGAAAGACCGACGTACTCTGCATCAACCATGCGAAAGAAGAATCGAGTTGGTAATAAAAATCTACCATGGGTTTCTCTAGCACTTGAAAATAATTAGAATTTATGAAAAATAAAGCACGAGTTTCGTTATTACTTATTATCTATTAGTTATTATTATCCTATTATTATATTGATTATTATTATTATTATTATTATGATTATTTATTAATTATTAATATTAATTCATATATTAATCGAAGCCCCTATGAGTTTCGCATGGCCAGATTTAAATGTATTTTTTTTTACTTTTTCATATGTTAGTATATAGCATACTAGCAAATTAATTCAGATGCTGGTGAGGAAAGATACGAAATTTGAAAATATTAAAAATTTAATAATAACGGTAAGTAAAATACGTTATTTTGCATGAGAAAGAAACGGGATTTTTAGTGCTAATACGTGAAAGCGATATTTAAGGTAGGTTCCGTATTGTTTTTTTTTTTTTTTCATATAGTTTCTGTGATACCATACCAACATTATCATATCTGAACTTAGACGGGCAGAAACTGCATCTAGCCGTTAATAGTGGGATGCGCGACTGCAGTTAAAACCTCGAAGCCTAACCTATATGGACGTTACCGATGAAGTAAATGTTCGACCATAACTAACGGATTGCAACTTTGCCGTAACACTGTTTCTCTTGTTTTCGAGACGTGGCTGTGTTCCGGGTGCTGCCAAAGTACGATACGTAAAAGTACTTATTATTACAATAAATCTTACTTTTGTTTTTTTTTTTTTTGTAGTTAAATTTTTCTTGATCCTGCTCGACTCAGCCACTTCAGATTATTGTTAGTATCAGTATAAATAATATATGAAAAAAAAAAGTTAAAAAAACACAACATATTTATTCTGCGCCATTAAGCTCATAAAGGGCCTTTTATCTTCATTATTATTATATTATTATTATTATTATTATTGAGTTAGTATTATTATTATTATTATTTATTATATTATTATTATATTATTAATTATTCATATTATTAGTATTATATAATTATTATTATTATTGATAATTTTAAGGTAGTAGTAGTAGTAGGGAGGGATTTTGGACATAAATTTTGGCCTTGATTTACCCGACCTTTTTGACCTTGACTGACTGACCTTGACCCACACTGACTTTTTTGAGCCTAAATTTTTACTGCGTTGACCTTTTGGCCTTTCGACCTTTTTTGACCATGACCTTTTTTCGACCAACCCCCTTTGGTCTTCCATGGTCAATTTTGGCCCACCCGATTTTTTTGCAACCCTAATTTTTTTGCGCCAAACGGTTGCTGGTACTGTGGGCCAGACCCTAATTTTTTGGAAGCCCTAATTTTTCTGCACCCCTAATTTTTGCACCCTATCGAGAAGCGGTTGCGGACAAACGCGTTGCGGTTCACGCAACCGTTGTCGTACCCACCCTAATCGTTTCGACCAACCTTTGTCTTCCATGGTCAACTTTTTGCCACGGACGATTTTTGCCACCCGTTTAGGGCTTAGCCCTATTTTTTAATGTTTTGACCTTTTGGTCCTTGACCTTTGCTCAAAGACAGATCTTGACAGATACCATGGGAAATGTTGTTGCCACACTGGTATATCTTTTGCCTTACATTTTAGGCGGCTATAGCCCATTTTTGAGTCTTAAACTAGTATTTTTATTCATTTCTAAAGCGATCAGTATTCTCGGCCTTGACCTTGACCATGATGCATGAGGTCAAGTTTGCCCACTGCTAATTTTTGGCCACTCGTGTCCAACCCGTCACATATTTCGTTCCTAACTTGCAACGGCCTGTATGGCGTCTATCCTAACTTGATCACCTACACCGACACGCACACACACACACACAGCAGCACAGCACACACAACACACACACCACGTAGAGTTAGAGATAAACAACACAAACTTACAGATTAAGGGTAGACACATCATGAACAAACAACGTCGTTGGCTACATATACACTACATTTACCTTTAGATATATATCAAGTATAAACATGGAAACAGTGTGGGGACTTGATAAGAACAGAGGTTTTTCGGTAAACCCTTTTGTATTCTACGGTACAATTTTGATGCCTACAGCTGTGATGCCTCATCCTTTGATGACCTCAGCTTTGAGGCCCAATTTGACTGCCCCAGCATTTGATGGCCTCACCTATGTCGATGGCTCGAACTTTGATGGACCTCAACTTTGATGACGTTATCTTTCGATGGTAACCCTATATATTGAGGATTCAGCTTGAGACTCAGATATTATTGATGGTTCACTATGGATCTGGTACCCAATCAACACGATAGAGTATCTAGTTGATGTCTAATATAGTTTCTATGAGTATTTAGCGATGAGTGCCAGGTGAGTGCCAAGTCGATGCCAATAGTCCCAATGAGTGTCACTTGAAGGCCAATATCCAACTGGTTATTGGGAAGGAGAGCCAAGTTAGGGACCGTCTTGTGACAAGTCACTCCCACATTATGCTGAAAACTGAGTGCCACTTTTTTCAACCTTTTTCTTAGCCTCCCCTGAGCTAGAATAGCCCGAATATGGTGGTCTTACCGCCTAGGTAATAAGTATGTAGGAACGATTGGTGTGATATACAATCTGCTAGAATGCTTGCCTAGCTACTGAGCTAGCTATTTTTAACACTGTATAACACATAAACTTATAGATATCTAAAGCGTACACATTTGAGACATGACCGCAAACGTTTCAGAGTCCGCGTCCGCAGGTGAGCCCGTCGCGAAACGCACGCGTGCGCCCGCATGGCGGCGCAATGATTACCGCGCCGCGGCGCCGCAGGCGCGAATAATTTCCGCGTAACGCCGCCGCTGCGCCCGGCAGGCGCAATAATTTCCCGCGCCGAATGGAAGAGAATATGATATTCAATGTAAAACTATTCAAAAATTTCTTTC
Organism: Trachelipus rathkii; assembly: GCA_015478945.1. NCBI lineage: Eukaryota > Metazoa > Arthropoda > Malacostraca > Isopoda > Trachelipodidae > Trachelipus > Trachelipus rathkii. Next base: position 10,398 of record JABUQX010058998.1, on the reverse strand, counting down.
AAGATAATACTATGGAGGTCATTCATTTTTACTACCATTGTACGAAATTTTATTAAAAACATATACTTTACATACCTTAAAGCAGTGAAATCAGTTATCAATAGCAGGGTTACTAAACACCACAAGGCGCGTCCTTAGTCGGTCCGATACTCTCATTGTACTGTATTGTAAACTATTTGATAAGCTTATTACTGCTTTAACGTCATCGTTTTACTGCTTGTAATCGATATGTTTATGCTACCCTGCTTTAACTCACAGTATTTATTAACATTACAGTACCTTAAAGAACAGTCCTAAATCAGTAAGGATCATAGAGGTGTTATACCTAAGACACCAGAAGGGATCTAGTATGCTTTTGTTTGTACTGTTTTACTGCTTAAACTTTCGTTATACTGCTTTAACTCATATGTTTTACTGCTTTAACGTCAATAAAGTATTTGCATATCTACATACCTTAAAGCAGTAAATCAGTAAATCAATAAAGGTGTTACCTAACACCTAAGAGGTTAGTATGCTTTTGTTTTACTGTTTTACTGCTTTAACTCATGTTTTACTGCTTTAACTCATATGTTTTACTTCTTTAACTCACATATTTATTAAAATTACATACCTTAAAGCAGTAAATCAGTAAATCAATAGAGGTGTTACCTAAACACACAAGGTAGTTAGTCTGTGCTTTTTGTGTTTACTGGTCTTACTGCATTACACATCATGTTGTTTCTGCTCGTGTGAGAGCTCAGTTTGATTTTGTTATAAAACATTGGTCTTCCTTTTTATATATATTTATTTGTTCTTAAATAAATTTTAGGATTTCATATGATTAATCTTTTATTATTTATTGATTTTTATAGCTTTGTTAATGACCCAAAGAAACTTGTAACTAGTACAACCGATATAAACACACGCAGTTGATATGTCTATCAATAAAGATACCCTTATTTAATGGTTATCGCCTCATGCTGAAGTGTGCGAACCCTCCACTTTCTACTTATTCCATTCTCCCGACCAAGAGGTCCGTTCACAGTTGCTGCCGCGGCCTATCGTCGGGCCTAGTGACCAGGGTCGTATCTAATATTTCGGAGGTTTATTTCTTCCTCCCCCCCATGCCCCTTTAGGCCCCACCTCCCCGATCCTGCTCAGAATTGTATACCCAGCGAACGTGAGAGCCTAGCTTGGCCGGTTTGTATCGTATATGGTCGTAGTCTTTATAATATATTCTCCACGGTTAGTTATTGCAGCCGGATTATTTTTCACTTGTTACTCAAGCCATGTCCTAGGCGTATTAAGTTACTTACCCCGATGATTGGCCCCGCTTCTTTATCCCCAAGTTCACGTAGAATGAAAACAGGCGCGACTTGCTCCCAAGTACTGATAGATTCTCATGGTGGATTGGTGATGTAAGTTGTGGACGGGACAGGACTACTTTGACCAGCAGGAGTGAACAGGGAAGCGATACGCCACCTGCCTGCCGCTGGCTGGATGTCTATACCAACTAACCCCCCCAGTGAAGGGCCGATTGTAGAGATAGCGGACAACACGCCCGGGAACCAATCCGGTTCGAGAATTTTAATAAATGCACGAAATTTTTGATTAAAAGCACTGCTACGTTTTACTTGCTTGTACAGCTTTAATTAAAACTCTTATATCATATATCTCACTTACGAGTATGAATTGTGGAGAAATTTGCTTTCCGAAGTCCGGCTACACTGTCTTCTAAGCCTGGGCTCGGCAGGAGTTGGGTAAAACTGGTTCTATTGGAATTAAATAATTTTAAAGAAATGGAGAATTTTTGAGCAAACCCCTCAGTGTAAAAAATAGATATGTTGTTGTATATAGATGTTTTTAGCAGGCAGAGAATTTAAAGTTATATAAAAGATGTGATTCAAGTTTCATTGAAGGATAGACAGGATCTATTAGATCGCTGGCGACAAGTATACATGGTTTCACAAAATTAATTGTATTTAGATGATTAATGCACAATTGAATTAGGAAATAAGACAGGCAGTTCCACGTTGTATTCTCACATCTAAATAACTCGCGTGTTTCTTTCATAACACAGAACATTTTTCACCAAAGCAAACATATGCGAAGTTGTTTCTTTAAACACTCAGTATTTACTGCTGTTTGGACAGAGAAGAAACATGAGTCAAATTAATGTACTGGCAACTCAAATTTTTCCATTCAAAGAAAGAGTTCTTAAAAGTATATGAAGAGAGAGCTTACTTCGATCCCTCACGGTTATTTTATGTGTGAACTTCACCCAAAAACACGTACAGGAGTGTTACCGTCCGTTACCAACAGTTCTACCTTATGAGATTAGAAACCTGATATACATACCTGATATAGATGAGTGCCCTGAATTGCAAAGTATATTACCCCTCATAAGAAAAAGTTGAAAAGAGAGTGAAAACTATCTGAAAAACGTAAAAAACTAATTAGTGGAGGATGAGAAATTCATCCAGTGTGTATGCGAAGTCTGTAAATCTTATAAAAGAAATGTTCTTTAAACAGACCTCAGAAGCTAAAGCTACGTCGTTATAGAAACATTTTCTTCTTAAATGAAAAATCTGAAAATAAAACCAAATCAAAGCTAAAAACAGGCATTTTAAGTATATTTATATTTGTTTATTAAAAAATATAAATATATAAGTGGTTTGTCCCCATAATGAAGAAGGTTGCTGATACTTCCAACTATAGTAGTGAGTATGAGAAATGAAGGCGTATTGAATCAATACACCAACTGTACAGAAATTCAGTCGGCATTCACAACCTCATATATGATACAGTTTATTACAACCCCTGTGCAAAATCCACAATCGTAGACCCCCATAAATGCAGATATTGACCACACAATGCATTACAACCTGCTTTCACATCAACAGCAACAAGTTGCGTCACAGAATGTGTATATTGTGAAACGACTCATTATCTTTTATCAGCAGCCTCTTACCTATCTAGCCGCATATGCATCCTAAGTTCGAAAGATAACCAACTACGAGAAAGAAGTGTACAGGATTTATCTTCATTTCTCACTTCAAGTTTTGCACTTGCAATTAGGTATATCACTCATCGGGGTAGCGTTTACGCTAGTGAATGGTGTAGATGCAAGTCTTAAGATCTATCAATTTTTGCGATGGCTTCTTGAGTAAAGAATTCGTTTCTCATGGACTGTTAAATGTCTCTTTTACATCCTGGTTGATACTTCCTTCTCTCGTATTGGTTATCCTGTTCCAACTTTAGGATCATACTAAGCTCAGGAAGTACACGTGCTGGCGTGCACCAAGATAAAAATCGAGTCGTTCACAATATAAGCATTCTGTTGACGCAACTGTTGTTTGTTGATGTGAAAGAGGTTGTAATGCATTGTGTGGTAATATTCTGGCACTAATTGGGTTGTGATGTGGATTTGCACAGGGAGTTGGTTAATATAACTGTTCACTATAGACGGTTGTGATGCCGAACCTGAATTCGTGTACAGTTGGGGTATTAATGCTATACTTCATTTTTCTCATACTCAATTATATGAAGTACAGCAACCTTTCTTCAGTATGGGACAACCACTTAAGTTATCAGTTGGTGCTATAACGGAAAGAGAGAGTAATGTAGGAATGCCCTTCCTCCTCTCCTGTAGTAACTTCTTTTAGATTTTTCAGACTTGTTTAGTTGAGGGTAGAGTTTTAATGAGGTTTCTATAACGGCGTAGCTTTACCTTCTGAGGTCTGTTTAAAGGAACATTTCCTTTTATAAGATTTAAAACAGACTTTCGCATACACACTGGTGAATTCTTCATGGTACTGCCTGGTCTGATTTCAGCATAGTTTCATCTTTTTAAATTTTTTAAAGGATTTACTGAAAGTAGGCACTATTATTCAAGTAATGTTATACAGTTTCTATCTCATAAGGTAGAATGTTGGTACGGAGTAACCCTCTGTACGTGTTTTTTGGGTGAAGTTCACATAAATATCAGTGGAGGATCGAAGAAACCTCTTATTATATACTTTTAAGAACTCTTTCCTTTGAAGTGGAAACATTTGAGTTGCCGATACATTTAATTGGACTCATGTCTCTTCTCTGTCCAACCAGCAGTAAATATTGGGGTGTTCAAAGAAACACTTCGCATATGTTTGCTTTGGTGGAAAATTTCTGTGTTATGAAAAAACCCGCTCCTAGTGATTCTGTTCGAATAAAGACTGGTGAATGCTTTCTGCTATTTCCAAATTCAATTTGGCATTAATATCTAATACAAATAAATTTTGTGAACCATGTATATATGTCCCAGCATCTAACTATCGTAGCTATGGCTTCATAAAATTGAAAGCACACTCTTCTATACTTCTTTAAATTTTTCCTGATTAACATTATAACACCATAATATTATTTTTACAGGGGTTTGCTCAAAAAATCTCCATTCTCCTTAAAATATGAATAAATAGAAGAAAGGGCTTTACCACACCTGTCGCCCAGCTACAAGACATGTTAGCCCGGACTTCGCGAACGGCCCAAATTTCTTCCACATCCATACTCGTTAAGTGAATCAATGATAATTGAGTTTTAATTAAAGCTGTTAGTAAAGCAGTAAATTACATTTTGTATAAAAATATTCGTGCAATTTTATTCAAAATAAAATGTTTATATAACATACACTGCGTGTGTTTTTCTTTTCGATTACATTTTTAAATAAAAATAAACATAAATTATCTATTAATAAGAATTAAAAATATTAATAAATAAAAGTGCTTAAAAATAAATATTAAAAATATCGAAGCAATATAATGGTAGGAAAACGTTTGAGTTAAACTGAAAAATCATGAGGGTACAAGCAGTAAAACATGAGTTAAAACAAAAGCATACTAATCCCTTTGGTGTAAGGTAACACCTCTATTGATTTTACGGGATTTTTTTAAACTTTTTTGGGCTTTTTTTTTTAAAAAAGGGTAAATTGAAGTAAATGTTTTTAATAAATATGATGAGTATAAAGCAGTAAACATATGAGCGTTAAGCAGAGAAAACATGAGGTATAAAGCAGAATAAACAGTAAAGACCAAAAAAAGGCATACTAATCCCTTGGTGTTAGGGGAACACCGTCTAATTGATTTATGATTACTGCTTTAAGGTTATGTAATGTTTAATAGAGAATATGTGAGCTTAAAGCGAGAGTTATAAGCATATGATAGTTAAAGCGAGTAAGAACATGATTGAAGCAGCTTTAAAACAGTAAAACAAAAGCATACTAATCCCTTTGGTGTTAGGTAACACTTATGGATTTACTGATTTACTGCTGTTTTTAGTAAAATTTCGTACAATAGAATATGTGAGGATAAAGAGCTACAGTAAACATATGAGTTAAAGCAGTTTAACATGAGTTTAAGCAGTAAAACAGTAAAACAAAGTTATACGAATCCCTTTGGTGTTACGTAACACCTCTAGATTATACTGATTTACTGCTTTAAGGTGATGTTAAAAAGTTTTTATGGTTCTTTAATTAAAATTAGTATGAAGTAAAGTGGATGACTCATAGTTATTTGAAAAGAAATTCTTTGAATAGTTTACATTTGGATAACTCATATTTTTCATTCGCGCGGGAGTATTGCGCCTGCGGGTGCACGCGGCGGCGGTTACGCGAGAATATGCGCCTGCGGCGCACGCGGCCGGCGGTAATATTGCGCCTGTCGGGCGACACCGCGGCGGGTTGTTTCGCGACGGGGCTGACCTTCGGACGCGGACTCTGAAACGTTTGCGGTTCACTGTCTCAAATGTGTAGCTCTTTTAGATATATATTCTGCCATGCTAGTACAGTGTTATAGAAAATTACAGCTCATAGTAGGAAGCATTCTGGCCATTTTAATATACACAAATCGATTCCTTCTCCAACGCTTATTACCAGGGGTTAGGACCACCCATCATTAGGGCCTTACTTCTAGGCTCAGGGGAGGGCTCAGGAAAGGCTTGAAAAAGTGGCACTTCAGTTGGGCACTATGTGCACTCACTTTGGCCACTAGTGGCACTCACTATGCGGCACTCATTGGCACTCAACTGGTGGCACTCATTGGCACTCAAATTGCCACTCATTGGCGCACTCACTTGGCACTCACCTGCACTCATCTAATACTCATAGAACACAAAAATAGAACATCACTAGTTACTCCTTACGGTGATTGGGTACCATCAAATGTTGAACATCAAATAAATCTGAGTCTCAGAAGCTGAATCCATCCAATAATAAGGTACCATCAAAGTATAACGTCATGTCAAAGTTGAGCCATAAAAAGTTGAGCCATCTCAAAGTTGAGCCATCGAAATAGTAGGGCTCAAAGCTGCGGGCCATCAAACGCCTCGACCTGCGCTAGCGAAACGCGTAGTAGGCATCAAAGTTTGAAGCATCAAAGCTGACGCGCATCAAAATTTTCTACCGCTAGAATACAAAAGGTTGACCGAAAAATTTGGTTCTCAAAATTGATATTGGAAGACCAAAGGGTTTGTCGTGTGTTTTGTACGTCTTGTATAAGTCGTAAATGTACCGTGTCTATGGTAAATGTAGAGTGGTCATAGTGAATGTGTGTATAAGTGTCATAGTGAATGTGTGTATAAGTTGTGTGTGTGTGTGTGTGTGTGTGTTTTGTGTGTGGGTGTGTGTGTGTTTGTGTGATGTGTATAAGGTGATTCAAGTTTAGGACTGAGCCATACGGAGCGTTCAAGTTAGGAGAACGAAATAGGTGACGGGCCTGGACATCGAGTGGCCAAAAAATTAGCGTTGGAAAAACATGTGACCCATGGTACTCTGCAAGGCAAGGCACGAAGAATATCCAGGGTTTGAAACAAGAGTTAAGACATCAAAAAAGGGCGATAAGCCCCTAATGCAAGCCAAAAAATTACCGTGAGGCAAAAATTGACCCCTATGGTATCTGTCAAGACTTTGGAGCAAAGGTCAAGGACCAAAAGGTTCAAAACATTAAAAATAGGCTAAGCCCTAAAGGTCCAAAAAATTACCGTGGCAAAAAATGACCCATGAAGACCAAAGGGTTGGTCGAAAAATTAGCGTGGGCAATACTTACAACGGTTGCTGACGCAACCGTTTGGCCCAACCCTTCTTCGAAGGGTGCAAAAATTAGGTTGCCGAAAAAATTAGCGTTGCCCAAAAAAAAATAAGGGTTGCCAAAAATTAGGGCTTGCCAAAAAATTAGGGTTGCCAAACAAACATAGGGTTGCCAAAAATACCGTGGGCCAAAAAGTGACCCATGAAGATCAAAGGGGTTTGGTCGAAAAAAGGTCACGGTCAAAAAAAGTCAAAAGCCCAAAAAGGTCAACGGCAGGTAAAAATTTTGGCTCAAAAAAGTCAGGTGGGGTCAAGGTCAAGGTCAGCAAGGTCAGGTGGGGTAAATCAAGGCAAAAATTTACCTCCAACGGAATCCCCTCCATACTACTATTATTATTATTAATTAGTTATTATATTATTATTATTATTATTATTATTATTATTATTATTGATTATTATTATTCATATGAAATTATTATTATATGAATTATATTTCCAATTATTGAAATAATATTCATATATATCTATTATTATTATATTATTAAAGGTGAAGCATTTTATCATTGCCAAGATCCAAAATAGATATATCCTATACTAGTATATATATATAATATATATATATATATAATATATATATATAGTACTATATATATAATGATATATATATACTATATAATATATATATATATAGTAATGATATAATATATATATAAATGATAGTAAATTATAGATATAATATATATATATATATATATATCATATTACGGTATACTATATATATAGTATATAATATATATATATTATATACGACTATATATATCATAATATATATATATATTATATATGCTTGATCTCCGGTTTCATCGTAACCAACAGCAATTCGCGGACTTCCACAATACTGCTTCTCCTTTGCTTTATTATACAAACAGCCTGAACTCTTGGAAAGCAATAATCGACTGGCTTGACCTACGTGGAGACACAAAGAAACGACCACACGCTAGCCATTTCCTAATTATAGTGAATATATTATTAACATTCTTATACACCTAATTTGCTTGAAGGTTTAATGTAGCGTTTAACAGAAGGGCTGCATTGCGATAGCAAATTTTTTAATATATAAATAAAAATATATTGGCTATAAAAAATATAAAACATAAAGCCAAATAAAGAAATAAATAAAGCTCAGAGTAGGTATATTGCACAGCGTTCGATCGGTGCCCGTTAATTTTTCTATGATAGAATTATCCTATCGGATGGAAACTTGGTCATATGTTGCGTTGGGGCTGATAATGACTGATGTTCCGGGCTAGTTTTCGGTGTCCCTTCTAGGACACCCCTAAATGGGTGCTTCCCCTTAGCGCCATTTGTCAAATCTCGCCTGAAAAACCTGGGTTAGCTTATCGCATCGGGCTTAAAATGTTGGACTGTATGCTATCATGTGTGAAGTAAATTCTGTAGACGAGATTATGTCCCGTGCCCCGTAGGGGGCGCTGCCCATTAAAAATTGAAATTGATCGTAGAGGAGCTGTTGGAAATTTGGACGACGGTTTCGACGCGCCATGACTCCCGAGATTCGAGCATTCGGAATTTTGGATCCCGCGACCTGTCACCCGTGCTCGGCTCCGGGCGGTGGCCGAAGTTAAGTACAACTATTTGGGTATAAAATACAAGTATTGGTGTTTTGTATATATGTTATAGGGATCCGAAAAAATAATCTAGAATATGATGTTCAAGGTCGTAAAGGGTGTGCTGAGGACCCCCGGAGCTAAGTCTCAGAAGAGCAGCGTCCATTGCATAGAGTAAGGGAGAGAGAAAGAAAGGAGACGGTTTCGTAAGAGGAACCCGAGGAAAGGAGAATGAATGTCTGAGTCAGAAGAGTTGAAGTTGACAACGGCACCGGTTATTTTGTGGCATTCCGTGTGCCCGGCCTAGTTAAAGTAGAATATTGATATAAAATACGAAAGTATTGGTGATCTTCTATATAATGGTTATCAAACCCGTATAGAATCTCGAATATGATTCCGAACCTGGTTATAAACGTTTCGATACGATTAACCAAGGTAAGTTTGTCTGGGAACCCCGCCTGGAGCGTGTACGTCCCCAGAAAGACACCACATGAACTGAGCTCAAAACCAAGAAGAAGAGGAGAGAAAAGAAAGGTCGAATGCATAGCGATATGCGTAGGAAAGAGCTGTAGCGAGCAAGAACAGGAGTCCTAGAAGTTGTATACCGACACACCCACGTCGAGTGGAGCGCCGGACTTGCCAGAGGTGCACGCGGCCTGGTATCTTCAGATGCCTGAATTTGTAAAACATACGTGCTTATCGTACTGATTGCTATGTATTGTATTTACATTTAATTTGTTATTATACAATTTAATTCGATTTATTAATTTATTTGCAAATTCCTCTTTATATATTTCTTAAAATTTGATCTTTCATTTTGCTAAGTCCCGGTTTAAAACAGACATAGTATAGTCCTTCATTTAAGACGATTATTATGCTTTTACTATTCCCGCTGCTTTTCTATGTAACGTAAAACATAAATTTATTTCCGTTGTGTGACTTTTACATACCAATAAAGCTAGCTAAATTCCAGTAAATTCACGTCAAAATGAAAACCATCCACCCCAAACCCTCACCGCTAACCCGTCACGCTCTCCATGGCAGCTTGACGGGTGATTCTCTCTTACTTTGCATGTTATTGTGAATGTCGCTAGCTTAATCGTAGGAGTGATATATTAATCTAGATTCAATAGAGTTATCAGCATCAGTTTTTTCTTAGAAATAAAAAAAATTATTGGTGAGATCAATCATGTTTATGTTACATACCCGCCTGACAAAATCAACGGTCCCCGATCGAGATGTAAACGCAAAGAAATCATGACACCACTGGCCAGCCGCACCCATCTTCCAACTAGTTAAACTCAAACCACCTTCCCACAGCACCCCCTCCCATCTCTCCTCCCAACCTAACCTCCCCACCAATCATGTGATCTATTTGATATATTATCCTATTGTTTCAAGTCACCAATTTCGAGTATCAATTCTAAGATAAAACAGTCAGCATAAAAAACAAGTTCTTTTATAAACAGACCAACGAGATATGGTAAACGTTAACAAAGGTTTCACATAATAAGTCTAACATAGCAGCATCACGCATAAAACTACGAACTATAATGCAGCAACGGCAAACGCTAACATACCTTACGCTATGGAATTAAGCTGTTAACAATTAACCAAAAAGTTCCACACTTCAACAAAGTAAAGTAACCTAACATAGGATACAAAAACGTACACCTTCTCACACTTTGTCAAGAGTATCTCTAACATATCAATGTTAGATTTACATGGAACGAAGCTCTT
>JABUQX010058997.1:15000-17624 GCA_015478945.1 Trachelipus rathkii | reverse complement strand
CGACCGATGGCAGGATCGGTCTCTCGGTCCCTTCGGGGAAAGACAGAGGTTAGGGACTATGTTCCCCCCTTCGGGGAGGTCTCCGGAACCCCCGCTCTTTGGTATTGGGGTCGCGGGGGTTCCCCGCCCCTCCCTACGGGTATGGAAAACGTCCCCCCCTCTTGTCCCCGGCTCGAGCTCGAGCCCGCCTACATGGCCGGTGTAAAATACGTATATATATACTATCATATATAATATAAATTATATAATATATATATAAATATATATATATAAATATATATATATATATATATATAATTATATATATATAGATATAATAGATAAATATATTATAATATAAATATATAATATGTAATATAGATATAAATATTATATAGGTTTAAGTTATACCCTAAGAAAAAACAATTTCTCCTTCGAATTCTATGCTATCAACAAGGTACGTACAAAAAAAAAAACTACACAAATTAAATTCCAGAAAATGCCTGAACTGTTCAAATTGTCCAGTTAGTCGCAATTTCTGACATTGGAGAGGAAAATGTTTTTTTTTTTTTTTTTTTTTTTTTTTTTTTTTTTTTTTTTTTTGTTTTTGGTCTCGATAAATTTTGTTGAAATTGATCAAATATTGGTATATATTTATAGAAGTAATATATACTGTATACTTTTTTTTTTTTTTTGTTTTTTTTTTTTTTTTTTTTTTTTTTTTTTTTAAATACATTGACTTTTCACGTATCTACTTATATAAAGGAAACTTTTGTTCTAATAAAAGTCTTTACAATAAAACCTATACTTATTTTCCTCCTTTGTGGACAACTTAGCCTAATTTATTAATATTTATATATTTATATATATATATATATATATATATTAATTATATAATATATAATATATAGTATATATAATATATATATATATAGATATTTATATATATATAATATATAAATGACTGGCGTATCCAGATTTTTTTTTCGGGGGGGGCCAAACAAAAATCGTTCCTTTACCCTATATATATATATCCTATATAGTATATATATTATATTTTATCCTCCTCCCCTTACCTCTCCTATATAATATATATATATATAATATATATATATATTATATAATATATATATATATATTATATATATATATATATATATTATATGATAAATGGAAGGACAAAATATTAAATTCCTAAGACACTAAATGGGAAGAATTATATGATTACTAAAAATCCATCTTACCTAAATGATTAAATTTTAATCGCCTACATAGGATGCAGCGAAGTCTGAGATAAACATCTTCAATTTATTTCAATACATTTCGATGATGTAGATGGAGGGCACGATCCAAGAATCTTTCATCTCTAATAGTATTCTCAAGTTAGGTATTTCAGAAGTCTTAATTGTGTGAAAAAAGCTTCCTTCTACTGTAGCATTAAATACGGGTAAAATGGACAGTTATTTTGCAACGAAGATGTAAATGATTTGGAATGGGACTGCTAACAAGAAAACTAGGCCATATATCTGCGAGTTTTTGGGCGACCTGTGCGATGTGATGCATTCAACTTCACAGAAATCCATTCTGTTTTTTGCTAAATCATCAATTGATTCGAGATCTTCCTTCTAAAATGTTACACAATCTTTTTATTCTTCTCATATGGCACATTACACCGTTCGGTATGACAAATTGCAAGGAAAGGTTAAAAACCTCTCTCCTAATGCTGATAGTAAATCATCCAAAAATGGTATAAAAATGGATGTGAGATAATAAGTCTGTGGGTCGGAAGTAGGAAGGTTGTAGGTCTGTATTTTTGGAATTTGTGAATCTTTGGTACAGCAATTTCAATACTCCGTTCAGATTCAGATGCTTACACATTCTTCAAAATCAGCTGAAATTCTAATGTTGCATTTGCTCTGATGGTTTCAAGTTTATATTTAACTAATGGCATTTGCGAGATATTTGTTCCTGACAGCGACGAATTATAAAAAATTAATTAATTTAATTTCTGCACTTTATATTATTAACGGATTTGATACTTAAATTTTTAGTGTCTAGAAAAATTCGGGGGGCCAATGGCCCCCTTGTGGCCCCCCCCAAATTACGCCACTGTACTAATATATATAGATATATATATATAGATAGATATATATATATATATATATATTATATATATATATATATAAAATATATATATATACTATATAAATAAAATTATATTATAATATTATATTAATATATATATACTTATTATATATATATATAATAAATATAATATATAGATATATATATATATATATATATATATATATATCTATATATATATAATTATATATATATATAGAATATATATTTATATATATATATAATATATAGATAGATAATATATATATATATATATATATAATATATATATACTATAATATATAATATATATTATTTAGATATATATATATATATAGTATTGATATATATATATATATATTAATATAGATATATTATAATTATTATATATATATGATATATATATATTATATACTACGGACAAGTAGAGTATTGACCTTGTTGATCAAAGGTAATTTTTGAATTTTAACTTAATATATATGAAAGTAATGGTAAAAGGTAATGTAAAATATAGGGAAATT
>JABUQX010058997.1:0-10000 GCA_015478945.1 Trachelipus rathkii | reverse complement strand
TAAAAATCTTAGTATATTACTATCGGATAATGATACAAAAATGCCATAACTTTTTTCAACTATCATGCTAAAAACATAATCTTTATATCCACCGTAAGGGCAAAATTTAATTTTAAACAAATGTTATTGAATAATTTTTTCTTGTAAAGCTAGTATTTTTCTTGTATTTCCAAAAAAAAATTATTTTTTCTGAAAATTTAAAAAAAAAATTGTATAATGTCAAAATGTGACAACTTTAATATTTGTTTGCTTATTTTTTTAGAGCTTTTTATATGAATTTAACTAAGAACAAAATTTAAATAAAAAATCTGTAAGTAAATTTTTCTAATAAATGAATGCTATAAACCTTCCGAAGAATTTCTACCAGGAAGACTGCCAACCTTAAAGCAGGTTTTGGAAAGATGCCTTTTTTTCAAAGAGTATAGAACAGAAAATGTTCAAAAAGAAGTTAGTGAAGAGCTTTACAATTTATGGATAAAGTATAATGTTTACCCCATATCTGCAAATGCTATTCAAATGAGATTAAATAATCACCTAAAAGAGTTTTCAAGACGTCTGAATTATGATAAGAAAAAACAAGGTTCTAAATTTAAATTGGACGCTTCAAAGTTTATAAAAGATTCCAACAAATTATTTGACATATTTCAAAAAGACCATAAAATTCTAGCAGCTGCAGAAAGAAAATATTTGCTAAAAATGACAGAAGATGATCATAAGTTTTATGAGGTGAGTAACTGAGTATGTTAAATGGAAACTACCTACCTATTTTAATTTTATAACTTATAGATATTGGTAAAATACATTTAATTAAAGTATCAAATAATAATAAAGTAATCAAAATATTGTTTTAATTTAAATAACATTTTGCATGTAATTTCTTATAAAGAATGAAATCTATCATAGTCTTAGTCAACAATGGTTATCAAATTTTGATGCTTTCATTAATTGCACATTTTTTAAATTTTAATAAGGAGGATCCAGAAAACTCAATTTATGGACCTTTTTTTTAGAAGACCAAAGAATTGTCAGAAGGGGCTACTGTACTTCAAAACCAGTTCCTTTAACAACTTTTGAAATTAAATTTAAGAAAAGAAACATCCAAGAAATTGAAAGTGCAAAGAAATCCAAAAAAACTGATTACTTAGAGTCAAAACCAAGTTGTTCTTATCAACTTTATCCAGAAACTGATCAAGAAAGCCCCATTTCAGAATCAGCATCTGAGGAAAACATTCAGCAGTCCTATGTTGAAATGCTTGCAACATCTTCAAACAATGATTCTGATCCTGATTATATTGCAGATGGTCTAAGTGATCAACAAAACAGAAGGGAACTTTGAACATTAGCCGAAATTATGATATCAAATAATATCTAAATAAATCTACATATTGTGTAGCTGATCAGTAACATTTCAAAGTATTATATCTAATATTAAATCTTTTTTTTCAGGTATTGAAATAAGGGATAATAAGGGCTGGTCCGTGCAATCGCTTCTTCACATACTGAGTAACTTGGCTTAATAGCAGAGATTAAAATAATCAAAATGTTTATGTTATGTAAGGACTAGATTTTGAACACGCCTACCAAAAACTAATACAAACATTATCAAATAAACATTTAAAACTTAATAATACTGATATACTCACATTATTTCACTAGCATATTTTTGATGAAAACTAATTGTTTAAACCTACTAACAAACCAAAACATTATTCAGAACATAGTTAAGAAGAGAAAGAAATAAATTAAGAAAAAGAAAGCAGAAAGAAGAAGAAAAAGTGTTTGATAACATAACTGGCATTGGTTTCGATGGAAGAAGAGATGCAACTCTTCAAATCTCTAAAGTGAATGGCAAATACTACACGTCTACAATACTGGAAGACCATTACGTTATCACTGGCAAGCCAGGTAAATAAAATTTAAATATTTTAGACCTGTACATTGTTAATTAAAATGGTAGGTATTTATTTTAATGATTTCAGTGAAATCAATTCACAACTTTGCAAACTTAATTTGTTAATTAACAAGTTATTCATTTTTTCAGACGACTTCCATCTTGACCATTTTTCACCAGAGAGCGGAAAAGGAATTGATATCGCCCATGGAATCTATAAGAGAGTTTGTGGTACGGAATTGAAAAATAGATTATCTCTGGTGAAGGCAGATGGAACAAATGTGAATACTGGTAATAAAAATGGTTCAATAAGATATTTAGAGATGTTTCTTTGAAAATAATACAGCATGTTATCTGTCTTCTGTATTTAAATGAGCTACCATTGAGGCATGTTTTCATGAAACTGATTGGCACAACGAAAGATCCCGATAAGTTTGCAGGGTTAATTGGCTCGAAACTAAATGGAAACGAGTCTGAATGAGAAGTGGTAAAATTTAAACCAATACCATGTAATGGATTTATTTTACTAGATAATGAAACTTTAGACAGTCTCTCAACTGACCAGTACTATGCCTATCGCATTTGCTGCAGCATAATAACTGGTGATGTGGATGACGATTTGGCATTGTTAGAAGTGGGCCCAATAAATCATTCTCGTTGGCTTACATTGGCTTGCAGAATTCTCCGTTACTATGCATCTTTAGTGAAACCAAGTAAGAACTTGAAAATGATTGCAGAATTTATAGTAACTGTTTATTTTCCAAGTTGGTTCCACATAAAGGTTAATAAAAAATTGACTGATGGAGCTGGAAACTTATTTCATTTGATTCAAAGAGTCAATAAGTTTCCAGATAAAAATGTAAGGGAGATTTGCTACAAAATATTAAACAACAATAGTTATTTCGCACATGGTGAAAATATTTTAGTAGCAATGTTAGCTGATGAAGAAGAGGAAGCTAGGGTAAAGCTGTTAATAAATTGCTAATATTAAGGTGTTTAATGAAATATCTTACTTGTGAGAATGATGTTGAAGGTGGGAATGCGTTGAAGTGGAAAGTGAAGATGAACCCTTGAAGAAGATGATGACACAAATATGCCTCCCATCCCATGAATAAAGTGTCAGGACATTTTAAAACCAAAAATAAATTTCAACGCATCAAGTTACCACAAGATGACCCCAATTTCACAATGGGAAACAATTCCACCCATTTTAAATGCAATGTCAGAAGCGGAAATCAAAAATTTAATTTATAACCCTTTAAAATTAAGACACGATTGCCACAGTCAAAATGTGGAAAGGCATATAAAGCTAGTTACTGAGGCTTCTTTAGCAGTAGTCGGTCATGATCGTAGGGATGGATTAATTAGAAACAAAATTAGATCCCGAAAATTGATGAAAACTTTTGTCTCAAAAAGTCATTTTAAATTCTAGATTAAGTATTTATCTAAAGTATATGTTTAAATTTAGGCTATTCTGTACTGAATAGATTAATTAGTACTTAAATAGAATAGGAATAGAAACAAATATTTTTATATCTTATGAAGTATTCTCTAATAAATAAGACCAAAATTGAGAAAAAAAATTTATTTTGTACTACCAACTTTTAAACTACGTACCTCAACAAAATATTTTCATTCATTGAATGCTGTTAAATTAATCTGAAATTCATTTGGTACCTAAATCAATGCATCGTAGTATAAATAGAAAAAAGTACAAACATTATTTGTATCAATTAACCAAGAAATTCCGGATTTCTTAACGTTTAAACTTAAGGGTCAAGTGGGACGGACTATATATGGTATACACTAGTTTGATTATGAAAATTGTGTTTTTTACATCAAAAGCCAAGTAATACGATGGCTTGATTTTCTATATATTTGGAATTTTTTTTTTAAATTCTTTCCAGCCCACCTCTATAAGGATAATACCATTCTGTATAGAGTTTTTATAGGCAATTTGAAAGTCTATATATATATTATAGATATAATAATATATATATATATATTATATATATATATAATAGTATATATTATATATATATATAATATGTATATTATATATAATAATATATATAATATATATATAATATGATATATATATAATATATAATTATATATAGATAATATATATATATAATATATTATAGTATATATATATATATATAATATATATTACATAAGTCGGAAGGAACGGACCAAACTCGATAATAATGTAAAAAACCTCATATGTTCTTATCCGATTTACATTTGTTTTCATTTTATAGCGTAATGACAATTAAACCAAATTTCATACATTAACATTGTCGTTATCATAGTGTTATTTTAATAAATGTTCGAAAATACCGCCATTGACCTCTAAACATTTTCGCCTTTGTTTACGAAGCTTATAAATGTTCGAAAACAAAATGACAATCGGATCAGAAGATATGATTAATTGTACCTACTGCTAATGTGTCAGTGTATTATGACAGTGATTACATGTTCATTTTCGAGTGTGTACCATTAAAGTGTTACAAAATGCCGAACACCTATTCACATCTTGAATATCCAAATATGTTGTTTGTTTATGGTTTTTGCAATGGGAGTGCTACAGCTGCTGTTGAAGAATACGGTCAACGGTGTCCCCATCACAGACATCCTAATAAGAACATATTTCTCAGAGTTTTCAACAGACTGTGCGAGACTGGAACACTTCCCAGTGCTGATGTAACACCCGAACGAGTTCCTCACCAAGGTTTAGAAGAAGTAGAAGATATTCTTGATCTAGTAGAAGAAGTCCAACGACCAGCTCACGAAAAATTGCTACTCAATTGGACATTGCACAAAGAAGAGTAATAAACACACTTCACGAGCAAGGCTTATACCCATATCATGTTCAGAGAGTGCAGCACCTACAACCGGAGGATTATGGTAAACGTATGGAATTTTGTCAGTGGATAAATAATTATCGTCGTGTTGTATCGCGCATACTTTTCACGGATGAAGCAACATTTACCGCGACAGCATTAATAACACTAGCAATAGTCATGTGTGGGCAGACGAAAATCCCCACGCAACAGTTGAGAGCAATTTTCAACATAGGTTTTCGGTAAACGTGTGGTGTGGTATGGTTGATGGTTATTTAATTGGCCCTTTCATATTTGAGAATCCCCTCACAGGAGATCACTATTTCGAATTTTTGCGAAATAAATTACAAGGACTATTGGAGGATGTTCCTTTAAACATCAGAATGCATATGTACTTTCAGCATGATGGAGCTCCCGCACATTTTGCTCGTCAAGTCAGGCAACATTTGGACGGATGGTTTCCAGAGCTTTGGATTGATCGCGGTGGTCCAATTAGTTGGCATCCAAGATCTCCAGACCTCACAGTACTAGAATATTGTTTATGGGGATGGTTCAAAACTGACGTATACAGAGTAAAAGTGGACACTCGGGATGCACTAATTCGACGAATTCAAAATGCTGCAGGCATTATTAAAGGAAGACGTGAAACAATCAGGAGAGCAACAGGAGCCTTTCGTAGACGAAGCTGTAAATGTTTAGAGGTCAATGGCGGTATTTTCGAACATTTATTAAAAAAACACTATGATAACCGAAATGTTCATGTATGAAATTTTGTTTAATTGTCATTACGCTATAAAATGAAAATAAATAAAAATCGGATAGGAACATATAAGTATTTTTCACATTATTATCCTGTGTACTATCAGCTCCTGGAGTTTGGTCCATTCCGAAGAATATGAAGGAAGTCAAAAACAAAGCCCAGCCTTACCGCCCCCTTTATACCTTTTAATGAAAACTCGTCGCAGTCAGAAAATCCACCCTAGAGCTTCACAGGACCGCGACGGAGCCTCACTATGGCATCTCGTCAATGTGGGGTTCATCCCTTGGCCCAGGTGAGCTACAACCATACCCCCTCACAAAACCCCGCCATTCACTCCTGTTATGCACCTTTCATCTCGCCTCTGTCAAACTCACATTTCTCTCCTACAGGTAGGGTGGGATGGTTTAAACCATTGGTTTAAACCATGGTTTAAACCACATAAAAAAACCAATGGTTTAAACCATAAATGGTTTTCAACTTTCGGACTTGGGCACAGCAACATTAGAAATAGGTTGGGAACAGCTAAAGCAGGGAAATTAGTTTTTTTGTATAAAATTCTTAATGATAATTTCAGTTTTGACTTTTAATGATGAATCTCTCTCTCTCTCTCTCTCTCTCTCTCTCTCTCTCTCTCTCTCTCTCTCTCTCTCTCTCTCTCTCTCTCTCTCTCTCTCTCTCTCTCTCTCTCTCTCTCTCTCTCTCTCTCTCTCTCTCTCTCTCTCTCTCGCTGTCTCTGGATCTCACACTCTATCTCACTCTCTCAAAAAAAATCTCTCTCTCTCTCTCTCTCTCTCTCTCTCTCTCTCTCTCTCTCTCTCTCTCTCTCTCTCTCTCTCTCCCTCTCCCTCCCTTTCTTTCTTCTCTCTTTCTCTCTCTCTCTCTCTCTCTCTCTCTCTCTCTCTCTCTCTCTCTCTCTCTCTCTCTCTCTCTCTCTCTCTCTCTCTCTCTCTCAAACAAATTCGCTGTTCTCTTATATATATATATATATATATATATATATATATATATATATATATATATATATATATATATATATATATATATATATATATATTTTTTATATATATATATATATATATATATATATATATATATATATATATATATATATATATATATATATATATATATATATATATATTTCTAGTATTCAAATATAAAGGTAAATAAGAATTCATTTGTATATCATTATAGGTTAATTTGAATAAACTTTTCTTTATGCGTTTTTTTTTTTTTTTTTTTTTTTTGTAAAATAATAAAGTATAAATTTTTTTTTCAGATAGAGTTTATATATTATAATATACCCTTTTTTTTTTTACTTTGAGTTTATGTAAGAGTCAAAAAATAATAATAATTTTATACCAGTTTACAGTTATGAAGAAAATTTGAAATTTAAGAATCTAAAGAAATTTATTAAGGAATTTTAAAATATGTGTTAGCACATGTGTATAACAGTTTCCAGTAGTGATTTTTGCCTTTAAAATCTATTAAAACCATTAAAAACTACATTAAAACCATCTAAATAGCATAAAAACCCAAAAAAACATTGGTTTATTTGGTTTATTTAAAAAAACCAATGGTTTTTTTGTTTTTTTAAAAACCATGGGTTTTTTCCAACTCTGTGTAGGCATTCCTTTACTGACTCAATCCAGAACTTTTTCTTCGGTCTCCCAGCCGGCCGATTCCCAGCACACTCACCACTATACATCCGTTTGACCAACAGACTATCATCCATCTTTTCCACATGACCAAACCATCCCAGCGTACTTTCATTTATTCTCTCATCATTTACCCCTTTCTTCACACTATGCAACTCTAATACGTTCATTCCTCATTTTATCAATTCTTCTCACACCTAACACTCCCCTAAGATTATTCATCTGAACACATTGTACTTTAGATCTATACCTCTTATTCCAGACCATAGTCTCACTACTATACATTAACACAGGTAACAACATACCCTCATGTAAGACCCTAGCGCACTCAAGACTTAGTCCCTTTACATCCACCAGCTATTTAATTGCACCAGCCACCTTCCTGCCATTCACAACTTTCCTACTACACTCTGCATCATCCGTTCCCTTTTCATCCAACATATATTCTAAATATTTAAACTCAGACACTTGTTCCAGCTGCTCACCATCTAACATAACTTCACACCGAGGACTGCCCTCACTCACAACCATAACCTTACTCTTATCTACGTTTACTTTCAAACCCCTCCTTTTATACACCATACCAAATCTCTCTACCAATCCTCTCAAACTCTTTCAGATTCGCCTCACAAAACCAAATCATCCTCATATAATAGGTAGGGAACCCTCCCCTCTCTTCCATACTCCATCATTCTAACACCATCTCCAGCCACCCCCACCTCTAATTCTTTCATAGCCCCATCCATATACAAATTGAATAACCAAGGAGACATAACACATCCCTTCCTCACCCCGCTATTAATATTAAACCAATCACTTTTGACTCTATTTATCTTACACACGCTTCACTATCATCATACACACTTTTTATTCCATTCAGAACACCATATATCACTAACGCCTGCCATAGACCTTCCCTATTAATCCTATCATATGCCTGTTGCAAATCTTTAAAACTTAAATACAATTTATTCTTCTCCCTCATTTTCCCAATCATTTGTTTCAATGTAAAGATTTGATCCACACATCCTCTACCACTTTTAAACGCACCTTGTTCTTCACCAATCAGTCCTTCAGTCACTCTAAGTCACATATATAAGAAATATTAATATAAATATTTAGGAAAATGTGAAAAGTGAAAAATGCTAAAAGTACTTGCAAGTACTTTGCAAATTTTCAAGTACAAAAGGTGCAAGTACAAGTACACTGGTTTTTAGAACTGCAAGTACAAGTACTCCAAAAAATGTACTTAAGTGCAAGTACAAGTACTTGTACTTGAACTAAAAGCTCGAGATATAGTTATATATATATATATATATATATATATATATATATATATATATATATATATATATATATATATATATATATATATATATATATATATATATATATATATATATATATATATTTTTAGTATATAAATATATAAATATATATATATATAAATAAATATATGTATATATATACTAAAGTTATATATATATATATATATATATATATATATATATATATATATATATATATATATATATATATATATATATATATATATATCTTAAATGCAAAATTAAAAAAGAAGAAGAAATTTGAAACTTTAATTTCTAGAAATTTTTAAATTCTCTTTGTCTGATAGCAAGGGGCTGAAAACCCCCTTCTATCAAATCTTGCTTTTCGTGAATGGTGTTGATAAGCTCAAAACCTTTCAACTACCAACACCACCCTGCAGCAATGCGGGACATGGTATAGATATATATATATATATATATATATATATATATATATATATATATATATATATATATATATATATATATATATATATATATATATATATATATATATATATAAATATATATATATATATATATATATAGATCACGCCAACAGTAATAATAGATAGTAATGTCTTACTCAGAGTTATTTCAGTCTCATATAAATAGAGTAACAATACTTGCGGTTTAAGAAATATTTATACTTTATTGGGGACATTAGCATAACTTGTGTAATTATTTTAAATTTATTAAATGAATTTTTATTATATTTAATTTAGTTTATAGCAGCTGAAAGAGGGCCAAGTTTGGTCGAAATATTCTGCTAACATTCCTCAATAAATTTCTTTGAATATTTGATATTAAACTTACAAAGAGTATTGATTTTCTTCTATTTATATAAGGATTTTACAAGTAATATTTTAATTAAGTCGTTACTATATATCAGGGATGGGGAGTCGGGAGTTGGGAGTCAAGTGTTTTCAAGGGACAAGGAGTCAGAGTCAGAGTCGGAGTTGGGAGTCGATTTCCCAAAAAGTCGGGAGTCGAAGCCGGGAGTCGATTTAAAAAAAATGACTCCTATCGACTCTCAAAACAATTTTGTATAAACGTTTCACACAAAAATTTGGAAAAACTTAATTGAATTTTTATTATAAAAGACGTACATTTTTTTATTTTGACACTTGTTTGTAGCCAATTTAAATTTTTTATTTTTTTATTTTTCCTTATATTAAAAGAAAAAAAAACTTTTTACAGCGATATTTTAACATTTTCTATATTTTTTCTTCCTGAGTCCGAATACGCTAATATTTTTCTTGAGAAACCAGTAGCTCATCCCATACCGCCCAAATAAACATTTGGCTTAAATGATGCAGAGATATTTTCCTTATATTAAAGAAAAAACTTTCTTTTTCCAGCGATATTTTTAACATTTTCTATATTTTTTTCCTGAGTCTGAATACGCTTAATGCTTTTTCTTGAGAAACCAATATTAGTGTAATGAAAAACGCGAAAGGTTTCACGATAAATGCGAAAACGGTTAAACACCTACCTTCCAACTGAACGAAGTAACG
>JABUQX010058996.1:15000-18933 GCA_015478945.1 Trachelipus rathkii | reverse complement strand
TGTGATATTATATATTAATAGATATAGATATATTATATATATTATATAATATATATAATAAATATATATATATATATTATAACTCTTATATAATATAATCAATATAATATATAATCATATATAAAAAAACGGAGACAGACGAGACGAAGAAAGAAGACAGAGAGAGAGAGAGAAGAGAGACGGAGAGGAGAGAGAGAGAGAGAGAGGACCGAGAAGAGAGAGAGAGGGAGGGAGAAGAGACGAGAGAGAAGAGAGAGAGACGAGACAAAATCCTAGATAAGCAGGCAATGACGTTTTCAGATTGTGTTTCTAAATTTAACACCTCTACAATACAATTTTATTTTTAGGCTTTTGCTTTAACGAATGTGTTCGAATGCATGCAATCGAATATTAAAAAAAAAAAAGTCCTATAATTTATGCCCACATTTACACATGAATATAAAAAAATTAGGTAATAGTTCGTTTAAGGAAATCTATCGAAGAATTGATATTTTAGAAGATAATGATTTTAGGAATTATGTTCCATCTAAGAGAGTTATCAAGCCTTTTTAATTGCAGAATGTGTTCAGAACTGCCATGCAATCGATCCATTAAACAAAAAAAAAAAAGTAGTAAATATTATAGAACTACATACATATATACACATAAAATATAAAAAAATTATTTTACATAGATACACCTTAACCCTCTACAATACCTAATCAACAACTACAACCTATACCACTCCCTATATATATTATGATATATATATATATATATATAATTTATATATATATATATATATATATATAATATATAATATATATATAATATATATATAATATATATAATATAACCTAACAAGCCCCTCCATGCCAAGTTTACACGAGCCGCCACTGTATAATAGATATAATATATATATATATATATATATTATATATATATATACTATATATATAAATATTATATATATATTATATATTACTTATATATATATATATATATTATTTATACTATATATAATAAAATATATATATATATTACGAGTATATCGCGAAAGGCTTAGTTTGCAATCGTCATTTTCTCACATTTCTGTTGCCGATACGGTCTTACATCACTCATTTATATGCTTCTTTTAATTGTAGATTAAGGAACTGTGTTGTCAATTTATCTATGTTTTTTTTTTATGTTGATGTGTCTGAATGAATTCTAGATTTTGTGTTCAGTCAGATTCCTCAATTCTTTATTAAGTGTTTAAGGTTCACAGTAGCATTGAAATTATCACTCACACCGCCCTCAGTGTAAGATTATAGTTCAATGTCCATCAGATCATGGATATTAGGAGATTCCTTCGTACGTACGTTTTACTTTAAATATTAATAAAATGCATTTGTGTATATTACTTCTTAAAAGGTAGGAATGTTGCAACATGATTCTTCTATTCCATATGAGGTAGCTTCATTTTAAAAAACTATTTTTTTTACAACACAGAATTAGGGATTTCAACATAGTTTGTCTTATACTTTATTTTTTCTGCTTAACATCTATTGAATGCTAGTAAAATTAATAAGCTATGCCATATGTGGCAGATATCATTATATATATATAGATATATTATATTATTATATAAATATTATATTATATATTAAATATATATTATTATATACTACTATATATTATATATTATACTTATATATATCTATATATTTAGAATATATATTATATATATTTTATTTGTTTGTTTTAAATTTGAAAATGAAAAACACTGACACTAACCCAAATAGTAGGGGTGAAAACGAAGTACTTACCAAATAATTCAACTAGCCTAACACAGAGGCAATTCCTACCTACTTCGCATATTCGCATGATGAAAGAACCAACCAGGGGCCAGCACCTCGACGCAGTCAAGATAGGGGTCCAGATTTCGGAGCTAGCGTTTCACTAGATGACAGTCACGAAAATGACATTGGTGATACGTTGGACATTCATTGGAGAAAAAGAAACAGTTACTGAAAAGAGTTTTTTATTGGTTTTTGGGAAAAATTTTTTTTCCCCCCCAATTTTTTTAAAAGGGGGGGAAAAAACATTAAAATTTTTTTTGTTTTTTTGGCGGGGGGGGGGAGGGGAAAAAAGAAATTTGGGCTAACCCCCCCGCTTTACTTAAAGAGAAATATCAATTTATGAATGAGTTGGAGACTATTCTTGGTGACATACTTCCAGGCACCTAAAGGGAGCATTTTGCAGTTTTGTATTTTATTTCCACCAAATAAAAGTTTGTTCAGAGGGGTCTAGGCTCTTTAACATAAGACCTTTCGCTAAATCTAAAGATGTTCATGCGGTTTGTTAGGGACATACAAACACAGAGTGGTATAAAACTGCTGTTGAAGATGCAAGCATGATTGTTCCTACAGAACGTGCCAGGTAGACATCCAAATTAACCAGCATTCAAGAAAATCATAAAAAAATAAAAAAATAATATCCTCAATAATTTCAATGTGTGACATTTCTGGTACGCGGCGATTTACCCTTCGGCGAGTAAGCATCAGGGATGAGGGAGTTGCAAGAAAATTTTATGCCGCTTAATGAAATAGATGTCGGAGATACAGTCATGAAAAGCCATTATGAAAAAGGGGAAGAAAAATACCACATACCAAATCAGCTTTCAAGATCAGAAATAAATCATTCTCATGTGCGTAATACTAATAAAGGAAAAAGCACGTTAATAAAGCGAAAGAAGCGGCTGCATGCACAGGTATAGTTTACTAGCAGATGAAACCGCTGTATTATGAAAGGAAAACAATTTCATAGTGTTGCGCTATGTCGACAAAGAGTCCGATGAAGTCAAAGAGGAATTAATGGCTTTCTAGAACTGAAAGCGCTTGACGCAAAAAAACATTGCGAAAGTCATTGACGAATTTTGTCACGACCGAAGAACTGGATTCAGAGAATTGCGTGGGCGTTGGTTCGAATGGCTGTTCTACGATGCTGGCAAAAGGAGAAGGTGTCCAAGCAATATTGAGGAAAAAGTATAAAAAACATTGTTCTTTCATTGCTCCTCTTCACACAAACAAAATTTAATAGTAAATAATTTGAACACAATACCAGAAATCCGCAAAACTGTTGGGAACTATAAAGACATTATTACGTTTTTTGCGAGTCGGTCTTGAGAAGAAAAATTAATGCCAAACATCCCAAGGCTATGCCAGACCAGATGTTCTGAACAACACAAGTGCATCAGAGTGTTTAACAGGAGCACTTGTTCGAATGATGCAAGCTTAGAAATCTTTACCATTGAGGACAAATTACGCTCTTCAGATTGCATTTCAGCGGCATGTAAGTCGTCATTTACCATGGCTTTGATATTGATCGCGAAATACTCGGCGATGTTAGAGCCAGTTGTAAGTGCTCTCCAATCTAAGACTGAGATTGTCGTCAAAAGCCTCGCACGCACATCACTATATTGTGGAAATGAGTTAGAGCTCGAAAGGTGAAGAAAAGAGATCTTCGATGAAGTGTTAAAGAAGTTAATTCAAATCGCCGGAGCAACTGGCGACTTGATCTGAACTATACAATGGATTTGTATGGTAGCAGCAGCACGCGCAGCAACCATCCAGCCAACAAAATCCCACGGAGTGTCTGAGGAAGATCCTTATAACTCCGTATCTGGATTGTTATAACTGCTTCTTGGAAGCGGTTTTTACTGGAAAATAACCTGCTTAGGCAAATTGACCATATCTACAATCCTTCCACATAGCTACTCATAAATCGTGAGTTAATTAAAGGAAAAGGACAGCTCATTTTATTAGTTTTTACACTCTAGAAGGCATAGAAGAGAACTAGAACTTTGGTACAAAATTTGGCAGGACAAGAAACTGAGTGGTGAAGAACTAAAAGATCTTGTCGTCTCCCAAGTATTAAAGGAGATGACTTCTTTCGTCGGAAGCGAGAAAAGCT
>JABUQX010058996.1:0-2500 GCA_015478945.1 Trachelipus rathkii | reverse complement strand
TTAGCCTTTCACATTTAAGAAATAATTTTGAAGATACTATGGCAACTGTTTCTGCTGCTGCAAAACAATGGTGTCTTGATGCCATTTTTTCAGATCATAGAGTTCGTAGAACTAAACGTCATTTTGATAGTCCAGGATGAGCGTTTATTAGATCCGTTGAGGTATTATCAAACTGCTGTATTTTACCGCACATTGTACACAATTATTGTCCAATTAAAAAAAAGATTTGAAAGTATGGACCATTTGTCTAGTCTCTTTATAACACTGACTCCAGAATTTCTTTCAACAACAAATGAAGAATTGCAGAAAAATAGCTGAAATTTTGTTTTACGAATATAGAGATCTCACAGAAAACTTTCTTTCTGAAATTCAAAGCTTTCGAGTGGCTCTTATGAAAGACATTAGATCAAGAACATTAATAAGAGATTTGGCAGATTTATTATTCATTGACAACTACATCATTGATATAAGTATACCAGATGTTTGCACCGCGTTTTTGCTGCTCTTGACTTTGCCTGTAACTATGGAAATAGCCGAGCGGACATTTTCCAAGTTATAATTGATAAAAAAGTACTCTGATTCTACAAATATCACAGGAGGATTATTGGAACGATTAACTTTGGGATTCACGCTACGCCCAATTTTCACCTCCCCTATAAATGGACATAAAATCGAATTATCAGCCGATTTTGACTCTATAAACACCAAATTGTAGCTTTTTTTTGGCCGCTAAAACGTTGTTTTCGGGTGTTTTTCTGTGTCTTTAGTCATTCTTTTAGAATTTTCAATTTTTCAAAACCCATGTTTTTGACATTTTTCGTATCAACTTCCAGAATTTTTTTCCGAAATGACTTCAAACTTTTGAAATATGCATAGATGGATCCATTATCGTACATAGTCACATTCTGTTTTTTTCTGATTTTTTTAGTCTGTTTCGCTCCAGCGTTCGTCCAAATTTCCAAAAACCCACTTTTTTGGATTTTAAAAAATGAAAAATTGCGATAATTTTTCCCTGTTCGTTGCGAAGGGATAAAGTTTTCAGGCATATGAAGTACTTAATAATACTTAAAATAATTTCTTTGTATATGCAATAGTTTTGGATTTGTTCTTGGAACAAATTCTCAAAAAAAAAAAAAATTTTTTGGAAATTTTTAAAAAATTTTCTTTTGAGTATACAAAAATTTATCTAAGTAAAAAAGATGCATCTTTGCCGACTATAGAAGCCCTGAAAATTTGATGTTTATCGGACAAGTATAAAAAAAATATAATCAATATTTCACTTTTGCAAACATTTTAATTTTTGGAAAGGTAAAAAATTTAGATATATATTTTTTCCTACTCATCCGATCAACATTCAAATTTTCAGCCTGCTATATCGGAAAAGATAGATCCTTTTTACTTAGGATAATGTTTTTGTATACTTCAAAAAAATCTTTTTTTAATTTTCTTTTGAAAGTCTTTGCTCGAAGAAACAAAATCCAAAACTAACTGCATATACAAAGAAATTATCTAAGTGAAAAATGTGCATCTCTTCCGACTACATATGCCCTGAAAATTTCATCCACTTCGCACGAACAGAAAAAAATTATCGCAATTTTTCATTTTAAAATAAAAAAAAGTAGGTTTGAAAATTGGACAACGCTGAGGACAACTCAAAAAATCCCGAAAAACGAAAACAAATGTGATATTGTAGTAGATGACCTAATCTCTTGCATATCTCAAGGTTTGAAGTCATTTTTTGAAAAACAAATTCTCGAAGTTGAATCCGAAAAAATGTCAAAACATGGGTTTTGAAAAATTAAAAATTCTGAAAGAAGGACTACAGACACAGAAAAACAACGGACCGAAAACAACGGTTTAGAGGGCAAAAAAAAGCTACAGTTGTGTTTATAGGGTCCAAAAATCGGCCTGAAAATTTTGAATTTTTATGTTTCTTTTTAGGCTTGTTTTTTTATGGTTAGGTGCACAGGGTAAAGAATGGACTCAGCCCGAGCCCAATAGTTGGACCCTGTCCCTAATATTTAAAGTGTCAGAATGCAAACATTCCAAAGCAAATTATCATCAAGAAGTTATTAATACATTTACATCACAAAATGCAAGACGGAAACGGCGATTTCAGACAGTAGTAGTTAAATGTAAAACATTTCGTTAATTATTACTATGATAATGAATGTAAAGTATATATATATATATATATAGTATATTATATATAATATATATATATATAATATATAATATATATATAATATATATATATTTATATAATATTATATAATATATATATAATAAATACACATATATATATATATATATATATATATATTTATATATATATATAATATATATATATATATATATATATATAATAATATATATATGATATATATATATATTATAATATATATATATATTATATATATATTATATAAATAATATATATATATATATATATAATTATACATATTATATATATATATATTATATATATATATATATATAA
>JABUQX010058995.1:0-28465 GCA_015478945.1 Trachelipus rathkii | reverse complement strand
TCTTTAACACAAATTACGTACTTAGTCTGTTTAACATATCATTCCTTTTACACCGCAGCAAAAAATCACTGAATATCAATCGATAGTTTCAAAACCTGACGAATTTACAGACTTACACATAACCATGTGTCACTTACTCGCAAGCGCATCATGTTCTTTGATTCACAATTTTTTTTTAAACGTTCGAAATGCTCGAGATAGAACATCTTTAGTATAGTCCACATTTCAGATCAGTGAGATAATGTTTCTTTTCTTGCAAATTCTAGGGTGGAGATGGAGTAAAAGTTGCGCCGGGAAAATTTGAGAGCAACTACATAACGATTTTCCTCGTATTTAATCTTTGCAAAAACGTATGTAAGAACCACGATGGACCATCACTTGATCATATTGTCTAAAAACTAAAATTATAAAACTATGATAACCACAAGTATCTTCAAATTAATTGCACAAAAACTTAATTTAATAAATAAATTCATGACTACTTATCTATAAGAATCCCATTTTCAAGACTGACATCAAAAGATTTGCAAACACAAAACTGTCGATTCAAACACAGAGTTAAGAGTTAACACTATACAGAAATATATATAACAATTATAAAAAAGTTTCAAATAAAAACAGATTGATTTTTATAACATTTATATCTTTCTTTAAAGAAAAGAAAACAGAATATAAAAATCACACCACCATAAATAAGAGAAGAAAAACATTAAAACTAATTATAAACAAAATACTCGTAAAATAAACGATTATTAAAGGGAAAAGGAGGACCACATTCCCAAAACAAAAAAAGAAACAGGAAAACAACATAAATATAAATATCATAATATCAATATATCAAAAATACATTTATATACATATATAATCCCATTATACTAATCTAAATACTACAGCTAGATGAAACATACTCATATTATTATGAATATATAATATAGGTATATAATATATATCATATATATATATACTATATATATATATTATATGGTAAATAGGGTAGTGGCTAAGTGTAAATATTTTTGCTTAGCTTTTTTCAGAAAACATATTAGATAAAAAAAACTAAAATTTAAAAATATACTATTATAATATATATACTAAATAATATATATCAATATATCTCATTCATATATAGAATATATATAATATATATACCTCATATATACGTATATATATCATATATATATATATATATATATATATATATATATATATATATATATATTGAATTCAAGTGTTAACAATGTACGATTGGCTATTAATTATTATTAGAATGAAAGAGAAGGAAAATGGAGAAGACGAAAAGAAGCAAGTCCGAAAGTGGATTATTCGGAAGGGGCTGAAGAGATCATTGGAGAAGGTACTGTTGTAAACATGCTGATGTAGGTTCAGTCATTTTCAGCGCTATAAACGCCCTCGCAGAGATTAGCGATGCAATATTGGACGGCAGATGAAGGAAAATAATTTGAATGTCTTTCAAGAACATAAATTTCATTTTTTAGAAAAATATCTCTTCTGTGGATCATGCAAATCTAACTAGATGCAACAAGGTCTACTATAATCGTCTTTCTCAGAATCTACGACTTGTACAACATCTCCCTTACCACCCCTAAATCAAGCGAATTTCTGCAGGTGTGAACGCGAAAACAAGTTTGGAATTAGATGAACCTTTCTGAAATTACTGGCAATATATGAAGTAATAGCATTCATCGATATAATACAATTGGATAAACTGAAATATCGAACTTTAGGAATGTAAACTATGTCGTGACCGCGCTCCTCAGAGTCTGCTTACATTTTCTTGGCTCATAAGAGGCGCTGTCCCACTTACATATGGAGTTGCTACTAGAGTTGGAGTATTCTACAATCTATGATAATATAAATTCAGATAGTGATAAACTGTTTCAATTATTGATTAGTGTTCATTACTTTAAATTGACCATGACTGTGCTATTAAATTAATTTCGGTGATAGATCGTGTTATCTAATAGTCGATACGTGACTGGATGATGTTGATAAATCCATAAGTTCATAGTTCAGTCAACTAATGATCTGCATATGGTTGCTTATATATATATAGATATATAATATATATATATATATATATCATTAATGATCTGTACTCGTAGTATTTGAAATTACGTATAGTATATATATATATATATAGTATATATATTATATGGCGAATTTGTAGAAACTGTACTTGTTTAACTACCGAGGTACCTAACTTAACTAAACCTAAAGCCGGTAACCCTAACCTAAGCACGTAAACCTAACCTAACAACCTAAATTTAACGATAAATTGTAAGCTTAAGCCTAAATTAATTTTCAATTTATTCATCCCATCACCAGTTTGTGATGTCAGGAAACTTAAGAAGCGTTCCTGTTTTTACGCTGCATCCTTTGTGAGGTGGTTGAACTATCATTCTCCCTCACTAGTCACAAGTCTACAGTTTCTACAAATATTGCCTACGTATCATACTATATATTATATATAATATAATATATACTACTATCATATATATTAGTAATATTTATATAATCACTCACCTACCTCAATACCCAACCCTACACATCATCAACATAATATAGACCTCCAACTACAAAACACACCCACACAACCCCAAACACAACTCACCCAACAACCATCAACAAAACTACACATAGCCACACACACCCTGACCAAAAACGACAATAAACCACCCTAAACCACTACAACAACACCACCTAACTCACCACACGCACCTCTAATATACACCTACCCCCTCCTCAATACAACACATCTCTCTCAAAACCACAACAATAAGTCAAACCAATAAACAAAAAAAACAACTAACCACACAAACCGAAACACCCCACCAAACCCCCCATAATAATTGAACTCCCAAACCCCGGTCAAAAGTTAACATGTGCCAACCCACACACCCAACCGCTCGACCCACACCACACACTTTAAGACGACATGACCACCCACAAGAATAATTTACTAAAGCTAACCCCTCACACAAAAACTCTTCTACAAGATACCAGGAACACACGTTAATACCCGCTTCCACACCGCCTTAGTTGTATATATAAGCACACACCCCTCTCTTTTTAGTGGCAAGCTTATCTGGAATTATGCCAGAAGCTAACCACTAAACAACCACACAACAAAAACCAAAACTAAAACAAATAATATAAATGTAAATAGAGATATTAAACAACACCATACAATAAATCAGCTTCCTTTCCAATACAACCAGTCTACAACACGCCATTCCTAGATAATATTCACAGACACACAAATTTCCCTCAAAACCCAACACAGCCCAAACGCGAGACCAAATTCAACTCTCCACCACACCTCAACAAACAAACAAACAACACGCAACCACTGTGCAGCACAACACAACACGGTCGCACAACACAAATAACACCTAGCTAACAGCATTACGCCCCCCACACCGCAACATACACATACCAAAGAACTAAAAATAACCTCACCCAAAAACCATCACCATAACACGACCAAAACATAAATATATAGACACCCGCCGCTCACAAAATATACAAAACACAGACACGCATGACACACCCTATAGAATAGAAGCTCTCCACAAAACAAACCCTCACAGTAAAGATACAATATGTAAAACTCGACACCCCAGTA
This sequence comes from Trachelipus rathkii, assembly GCA_015478945.1. Taxonomy (NCBI): domain Eukaryota; kingdom Metazoa; phylum Arthropoda; class Malacostraca; order Isopoda; family Trachelipodidae; genus Trachelipus; species Trachelipus rathkii. The sequence continues at coordinate 24,819 of JABUQX010058995.1, read as the reverse complement.
ACTCATAATTCATCATATCCCTCCCGACGCTACCACATATCTAATCAAACATCACCATATATAACTACTTAAAATAAAATTATATACTCTCACAGCCACCATAGCTGATTTAGTTTAGTTACTATTAGAACTATAATGCCTGAATTACGTTATACTCTAGCTAATTTATCTAACCTAAATTATTATTAATATAATTATACTATTATAGTTTTTCACAATGGTTTTTAGTTCTACTGGAACTAGGTATTGATCTTAGGATGTTAAGTGGTTTGATTCTCCGTCTAATTTTACAATGAGGTAGAAAAAATAATTCCGCAAAGATAAGGACTCTGGAGACGGAAGGTCTGCTCAACTACTATACTTTTTAATTGATATCTCCTGGGATGGTGGTAAGATCCCCTTCCTTTATATAGCCATAGTTTTTCGGACTTAGGACACCTTATTTCTTGTAGAGAGCGGATATGAATTTTCCAAAGACATTCCAGACAATATTTTCTTTATTGTCTTTATTTTAATAAGTGAGGGTAGCTTTTTAGACAAAATTTTTGAAGTGACTTATTGTGTTGACATTAATCGTGTTAGAAATTTTAGTTATTGGCATTTTAATATTACTTATGATTAGATATATATATTATTATTATATTGATTTTTATAATTATTATTAATTATATTATTATTTAATTATTTATATTTACTCTCTTTTTAATTTAATTATAATGTAATTTTAATTATTTTTATTTAATTAGTAGTATATTAATTAATAATTATTATTCTAATATTATTATATTATCTATATATTATTAGTTATTTTATTAATTATATTTTAATGATTTTATGCTAACTTTAATAAATTATTTTTTGATAGATTATGATTAATAATATTATTGCATTATTATATATTATATTATTAATTATTCATTATTATTGTAATTATATATTATTGAATTTATTATTGTAATTATATAATTATTATTCTGGTGATATATTTCCTAATATTTATTAATGTAACTTTGTGGAGGAGTTAAAGCTAAAATAAAAAAAATATATTAAGTATTTATAAATAATAGTGTAATAATAGTAATTTTAGTATTTTTAGTGGCTCTAATTTACTTTATGTAATTATAGCCATAGTTATTTTGTAAGTGGACTATTTTTTTTTTTTTTTATCTTTCTTCATTACTTCTTTCTTCTTACTTCTTTCTTCTTTTTATTATTCTATTTCTTTTATTCATTCATCTTCTTCTTCTTCCTCTTCTTTTCTTACTTATCTTTCATATCTCTTCATTTCTCTGATATCAAAGGAATTATTATTCGATTATTATCTCAATTATTATTATTATTATTGGCAGCTCGCACATTATTATTAGGTGATATTTCGTGTAACCCTGAACCTAGAGACATCAGATTAAAACTCTAACGCACTAATGAAGGAAAGGAAATTAAACCTTCAATGAAATTAATTAATTTTATGAGTCAAAATAAAAACCAAACGCATGATGAACAATAGACTGTGGAACAAAATCATACATGGTATATCGGACTTTGGTTCAAGATATCCTAAATTCAATAATACGATAATAGATTATACTTAATACTCATTAGAGTGTGAGGAGTAAATTAATAATACACATTTTGACACGAATCAAATAAACGTAAAATGAGTAGTAAATATTGTTTATAAGCACATATAATCAAATTAATCACATAATATCAATTCTACCTCCCATCGCACAAATCAAATAATACATAATTAAAATACATAATAATGTAATTAAAGTTGAATTGTTAGTAATATATAATTATTATTAATTACTATAGATAAACACCATTTAAAATTCTTGATTAGCAACGATTATACATAATAAATAACTTAAATAGTTACATTATAGCTCAAGTGGTGGTAGTCACCATATTCAATCATATTATTATTATTTTATATTATTTAATAATATGAGTATAATAAAAAAAATATATAAATAATAAATTAATGAATATATATCGATAAAATATAAAATTTATTGATTATCAATAATAATCAATAATAAGAATAGTGTGAAATAAAATATATAATAACAAATCTAAGTGAATATAATTAATAATTTTAAATTGAAATAATTATAATAATACATACATAAAAATAATGAAAATAATAATAAAGATCATATATAAATTATGAGACTACAAGTTTATACACAAAAATATTTAGAATGACATAATAATTCACACACATAAAACTAATTTCATATATGGAATACAAGTTTAACTACACATAATTAGTCGAGTAGTATATCTAAGTAAATATTAAATAAAAATTAATTACAATTAAATACATATTTTATAGTTCTAAAATAATATATAAATATCTTATTATAATAGTTAATTATATTTGTAATATAATAATAGACATGTATATATAACTCAACTGGACAGGTAAGAAGAACATCATACATAAAATATAATAATTAAATATACATAATATAGTTTCAAATAATGTTAAATATATATTAATTATATAAAAATATAATATCTCCGTACAACTTATCTCCAGTAGAAAACTATCATTACTTTGGTATATAATGAATGCGCTTCATTTTACAAAGGAACACTACAGCTATATTTGAGGATTGTACTTAAATTGATACTCTGAATATTAATTATTTGAACACATCTTTTTAGACATTTTATTATTATTATTAGCTGTAGTAGTAAATTGATACTTTACACTTTAAACAATAGCACGGTTTCATGACTTTGTTAACACTGTCTACAAGAAGATGATGTACGAGCTGAAACATCGTGAAGTTAGTAAGATTGACGGGTATCAACAATAAAATAATAAGGTTGACGGGTATCAACAATAAAATAATATGATAATTATTATCGTATTATTTCTATTATTAATCATATTATTTTATATATATTTTATATAATCATCGTATTATATTATTTTTCAGTTCCTGCCTACTTATTCCGCTTACATTATCGTTATTATTTTTTTATTATCTATTATTATTATTATTATTATTATTATGTATTTATTAAATTATTGATTATTATGATCTATTATTATTATTATAATTTATTATTATTATTATTATTATTATTATTATTACTATTATTATTATTTATTATTATTATTTATATATTATTAGTATATTAATTAATTTTAGGTTGTATGATCTTTTATGATTTTGCCTAATTTTAATTATTATTATTCTTATATTATTAATTATTCATTATTATTATATATTAGATATACATTATTTTATTTATTAATAATTGATTATTATATTTATCCGAAATTAAATATATATTATTTAATTATATTCTTTTAGTATTATTATTATTATTTTTTATTATTAATTTATATTATTAGATTATTATCAAATTATTATTATTCATGATTTATTAATTATTTATTATTATTTTATTATTATTATTATTAATTATTATATTATATTATATTAATTAATATTCATATTATTATATTCATTATTATTGATTTTTATTATTATTATATTATTGATATTATATTATTATTATTATTCATTTTATTATATATTGTTTTTAACCACGTCTTAAAACAATTGGCAATCCGATGGAAACTTTAGGCTTGCTTAAAACTTTATATTATATATAAATGATATAATAATATTATATATATATATAGTTATTATCATATTAATATATATAATCATATATATAATATATATATTATATAAATGATTGGAACACATGCTGAATACTCCAACCAGCTCCTTATATTGAAATGGTTTGCCAATATTTTATTTAATCCTGTAAATCTGAGACATGTACCAACCCCCCTTTAATAAAAGTTATGAAGTACATTGAACATTGTAAAGGTGTAGAAGAACCAAATGAAACTGATAAATACTAAATAGAGTGATTTTAATAGCCCGAGAAGACAAGTTATAATAACTAATATTAATAATAAAGAATAGATATAATAATAATAATAATAATAAAATAATCACATAATAAATAATATAATAATATAAATATAATACATATAATATATTATTATTATATTCGATTATTATTATATTATTATTATTATTTATTATTATTATATATATATTATTATATTATTATTATTATTATATTAGTATTAGTATTATATATATTATATTATTAATTTTGTATTATTTTATAATTCATTATTCATTATTATTATCATATGTTATTAATTATCTATATTATTATTATTATATTATTTATTCTTATTATTAATTAATTATATATATTCTTGAATTCAATTATTAGATAAAAGCAAACTGTCCATATTCTGATATATCTATTCATTATCTTTATTATTATATTTATTATTTATATTCATTATTAATTATTTATTTTATTTAATTATTGATTATAATGAAAAAAGAAAACATTATTATTATTATGTTATTATTTATTATTACCATAATTATTATTGTAATAGTATTGATTATTATTATTTTGATTTTCATTATTTTATTCATTATCTATTATTATTATTAATTATATATTATTTATTATTCATTAATTAGGCCAATTATTATTTTTATTCTTATTATTTAATTATTTATCATTATTATTATCTATATTATTCTTATATATTGCTTCATTCCTTATTATTATTTATTAATTAATATTCATATTATTCATACCTATTTATTATTTTATTCGTATTATATTAATATCATTATTTCATTATTAATTATTGCAAATAGAAAAAAAATGATTTTTTTTATGATATTATGTTTGCTATGTTTCCATTAATTTACTTCTATATTATTATTATTATTATTCTCACTTCATTATCATTATTGGTTATTATTATCTATTTTCTCCCCTGTTCGTTATACCAAATGGGTCTATTTTTGTTCCATGTTTTTGTGTTTCGTTTATGAGATGGATGTCTGAAGAATAAATTCAATTAGCAAAACATGCTTTTAAAATCTAGAAGTGGAAAAAAAAGTACTATTCATTTGCGAGTGTCTTCAAAGCTTCATGGCAGACAGACATATAGGTACACTGGGGGGATTCAGCTGGGAAAACTAATATAGGTTAAAAATTCCCCCCAGTGGCAGGGACCCGCCTACACTTCAATGGGTGTTCGGCTGAACGAGAGGAGATATTGCCCATTAATATATTTAAAACCAACCGCAACCATCGGACCCCATCCCCTATTTTCTCCCAGCGTGACTCAGAGGAATTCTCAATTCGGATTTTGGAAACTGGTTTTTTTTTTTTTTTTCAAATTTAGTTTATTTAGCATCGAAAAATTAATGTATTTCTTTTATATTTATAATTTTAAAAATATTTTTAACATTGGAATTTATTCTTGAAATTATTTCTTTAGCAATATTGTAAAGTAATTTGAAAAAAAGAACAGTCCTATAACATAACAGGTATTATATGTATTATTATTATTATTATTATTTTATTATTTATTAATTATTATTATTATGATATTATATTGATTCATTTATTATTATTATTATTATATTATTCTATTATTATTATATTAATTATTATTATTATTATTATTATTATTATTTTTTTTCATTATTATTTTTATTATTATTATTATTATTTTTATATAATCATTCTTTTCCTCTATATTTTTACCTCATGAGGTTCATTACTATTGATTATTATTTTAGTATATATATATTATTATTCATTCATTATTATTATTATTATTATTATTATTATTATAAACAGAAGCTAAATATCTTATAAAATAAAATAAAACGCACTTCCAATGCAAAAACGTCTATACGTACAATTACTGCATTAGGCTCATTATGATATATAACTTAACAGCTTTCATTAAGTTATTAAAATGGCTCGTAAATATAAGTTAAAAAGATATAAAGATAAAATTAATACTTTAAAAATCTCTTTGCAATTTTTTTTATTTTTATTTTATTTTATTTTTTTTTATTTTTTATTTTTTTTACTATTTTTTATAGAAAGCAACTACTCTTGCTTCTGAGTTTCCATTCCATTACTTCGTGAGATATCACAGGTAGATTTAACGATACTAAAAACATTAATTATTGAGTTAACTCTTTATTCTATATATTAAATAATATTAAAAATATATTTCGTGGAGAAATTTCAGAGCATAAATTAAAAAATTAGGCGAATCGAGGATCAAGAATTATGATTTAACGTTTAAATTTTTTTCCCTCCACTCACCAAAACTACTTTTTTAAAAGTCAAATGGCGAAATTAAAGACAATTGCTTTTTATCCTGAAATCCTGAGAAGTTAAAATTGTTCTTTTTGTTCATTAAAATTAATTCAACTTTCTAAGATAGCAAAAATTCCAGTCTTTTTATTATATCAGATCATTAATAACCACATCAAGTGCTACATAGACGGTATTAAACAAACTCGAAGTTTAAACTTGCTGGATACGTTTTTGGGAAGATACAAACGACCGCGCCCTCTTTCGTATGCAACGAGAACGAGAAGGGAAAAAACATTCGAAACGTGCGTGTTTTTGAGGTATTTAGATTTTTTATCTTATCTTTCAATTCATAAAACTTTAGAAAAACATTTTGTGTTGTTATTCTCTACACAAATCTACACACCTACATATATATATATATCATACTATTATAATTATTACAACTATACTTACTAATAATATATATATTATATAATCTATATATAGAGATTATATATATATACATATATATATACGATATCATATACTATATATTATAATATATATATATAGATTTTGACCGCTTCACGACTAGGGTCCCAAATATCTACTATCAAAATACTCCCCTACGTTCCTCTCAAGCCTAGTTTAACGACATATATACTATTATATAATATAATATATATATATATTATATATATATATTATAATATAATAACACTCATTTATATTATATATATACTATATAATATTATCATATACTATTATATATATATCATAATTATCATATGTCTTTCTCCCCTAAATTACTAATTGCAGAAAATTAGTAAAAATTCCTGGAAATCAGAATAGCTAGACAAAACCCATTTATCTCATTTATAACCAACTTAGAACCATGTCCCATATTTTATACTATATTTACTTATATAGATATAATATATAATTACTATATATATATATCATATATCTATATATTATATATATATATTATATCATATAATATTATGTACTTTTCTTTATTAGTATATTATTATTTATATATATAAATATATATATTATTACCGTATCATATATATATATACTCTATATTATTATACTATAGATATATACTATAATATATATTATATAAATAATATACCTACTTTATATATTATATTATATATCATATAAATTATACTAGATATATATATATTATATCATATACATATATCTTATATATAATATATATACTGTACATATTATCATATACTATATCATTATATATACTATATATTATTATATATACATTATATATCATATATATATATATATATATATATATATATATATATAGTCATAATCTATAGATATACTATATATACATATATAATAATAATATATTATATATATATATATACTTTATATATATATAGTATATTATTAATATATATTAATATATATTATCATATATTATATACTATATATTTATTATACTACTAATACTATTATAGAGATAGACGACATATCGTATACCTTTGACAATAATTACCGAATCGAGAAATAATTTTTCTACATTATTCGCGAGATGCGGACGAATTAAATATGCCAACTAGTGTGCCACTTTTATAATAAACTGGAATATTTGTCTTCTAGTTAATTGTCAGCCCATCAAAATTGAGCAATGAAAAAATAGCATTTATTTCCTATGTTTCACAAGATGTAGAAGGATGACTCGCCCCTCTTACACAATTCAACCACATCTTTCCTCAATCATCAAGCAGAGTGGAATGATTACCATTTACAACATTTTTACCAAACTCTTTCTCAACACCTCAACCAGGCATGTGGAAATGAGGACCTCTACTATGCACACCATTCGCAACAAGACTTCTATTCACTCAACCTCAATCAGCGAAGTGGAGGAATGAAGAAAGACTCACTACCTTGACAACCATCCCGCCTACCAAAATCATTCCTCAATACTACAACCAGGATGGGGAATCGAGGACTCGACTCAGCCACACATTTCTACAAACATCTTTCCTCTCAAACTCCAACTTAGGATGTGGAATTGAAGAGTCGACTCTTACACAAATGGCGCAACCACTCTCACACCCCAACAATCTACCAAATCTTTCCTCAACCTCAACCAGGATGTGGAATGAGGACTCACTCTTACACACATTCTACCAAAATCTTTCCTCAAGCCTCACATCAGGATGTGGAACTGAGACTCAACTCCTTTAACACACCTTCTACCAAAATCTTTCTACCGCAACGTAGTGTGAATTGGGGGAGGACTCACTCATGCACACATTCTACAAACATCTTTCCTCAACCTCAATCAGGATGTGGAATGAAGACTCACTCTTACACACATTCTACCAAAATCTTTCCTCAACCTCAACCAGGATGTGGAATGAGGACTCACTCATGCACACATTCTACAAACATCTTTCCTCAACCTCAATCAGGATGTGGAATGAAGACTCACTCTTACACACATTCTACCAAAATCTTTCCTCAACCTCAACCAGGATGTGGAATGAGGACTCACTCATGCACACATTCTACAAACATCTTTCCTCAACCTCAATCAGGATGTGGAATGAAGACTCACTCTTACACACATTCTACCAAAATCTTTCCTCAACCTCAACCAGGATGTGGAATGAGGACTCACTCATGCACACATTCTACAAACATCTTTCCTCAACCTCAATCAGGATGTGGAATGAAGACTCACTCTTACACACATTCTACCAAAATCTTTCCTCAACCTCAACCAGGATGTGGAATGAGGACTCACTCATGCACACATTCTACAAACATCTTTCCTCAACCTCAATCAGGATGTGGAATGAAGACTCACTCTTACACACATTCTACCAAAATCTTTCCTCAACCTCAACCGAGGATTGGAATGAGGACTCCTAATGCCACAATTCTTACAACCATCTTTCCTCACCTCATATCAGGAATGCGAAGCAAGACTCACGCTTGACCACATCATCTACCAAATCTTTCCTCACTCGACCAGGCTGTGGGAATGAGGACGTTCATCATGCACACCATTCTACAAACATCTTTCCCCTCAACCGTCAATCAGGATGTGCGAATGCAAGAGCTCACCTTACACACCTTGCTACCCAAAATCTTCCTCAACCTCAACCAGGATGTGGAATGAGGACTCACCGCCATGCACTACATTCTACAAACCATCTTTCACTACACGTCATCAGAGGCGATGTGGAATGAAGATCACCTGGACAACACATTCTACCAAAATCTTTCCTCAACTACGAACCAGGCTGTGAAATGAGGACTCACTCGAGTGCCACAGATCTTACAAACCATCTTTCCTGAACTCAACCAGGATGTGGGAATAATACCTTACTTTTCATCCCAACACCAATGTAGTTTGGTGGGTAAAATACTTATCTATCATTTACTTGACTTTTTGTTAAATTTCCTTCAGACTGAAAAATATCCATACTCTTAAAATTTAAATATTAGCTTCTGCAATCCATTAAGAGAGCATTTCTGTATTAAGAGTAATTATTTGAGCTGAAAGCCTAAATGCAAGGCACGGGTAATAGAAAATATATATTCAAAAATGATTTTATTTTTACATCTCGGGCACGAGTAATCGAAAAAAATATATTCAAAAATGATTTTATTTTTACATCTCGTTCACGGGTAATTAGAAAGTGAAAATTCCTCTTTCATTGTTCCAAGTGTACCATTTTGTACGTTTATTTCTGTAGTGATCTTCTGAGCCATGGTCAAAGCCTAAAGCAGTGCCCGGCAATTAACCACCATTTTGTGAGGTCTCGGCTGGATGTTTGAGATGCCAAGCATATTTTGTAAAGAGTGCATGTTTGATGAGCAATTTCGTTTATTATATTGAACCAGCATTTCTCATGAAACAGTAGACTTCAAAGATATTTTCCAATTCGCCAACATTTCCCTAAATACGTCACTGGCGTATTCACCCGTGTGACGTTCAGTGATTATTTCAGCGCTCAACACAAAATTTTGAGTGTTTTAAGTCCTTGTCAACGGCATAACTAGTCAGAGATAACAAAATTCTTGATTGATTATCTGACCATCAGCCGTTGAGAAGGTCTGACTTGGATGATTGTTGACTAGAGGTTATTAATTTTTAACCTTTAGATTTGACTCAGTCTTATATTTTCTCAGAAATATCTCTCTTTTATTTCATTTGACGTAGTGGGTATAAAGAGAATGCCTCTCATTAACCGTTCAAAGCCAAGATTTAACGTGAGAAAACGAAAAATCGTCCATTACTATCATTTCTTCTTATCGTTCTTCCTTTCCGAGAATAATTATTATTGCGAAGTTTACACTTGAGATGTCATTGAATACAATACCGAAGTGATTCCAAAACCACACTGGATGATGACGCTATTATGCTATTGATACAACGTGTATTTAGCCAAAGTTCGATCTCAGAGAAGCATATACTCACCATGATATATGATCAATTAGCTAAAGTCAATAAATTGTGCACACTTCGAGTTTCGTGACTCCGAAGTTACTGTCACGACACTCAGAGGGTAGGTTGAGTCAACTCTGCAATTCAACGAATTCTCCGTTCAACTGCTCAACTGATCACCAAAAGATGCCTAAATTTTCTATCCAAGTCAACCCACAGGACCTTATTCCATATTGAATTACGAATGCGCAATAATATAGCGAATACATAATAATAATTAATTATTTTATTTATTATATATATTATATATATATAATAATCTTATATTATATATTATATATACATTATACTTATATATATATATCTTATAATATAATATATATATATATATTATAAATCTATAAATTATATAGTATATGTATTTTACTTTATAATAGAATTATATTATATATATATATATATACGCTAATACTATATAATATATATCTATATAATATGTATATAATTATATCATACGATTAATAAATATTATTTTACGGTTTCACCACCGCTCACGGGCAGAAGCCCCCCTATTCAAGGAGGGGGGAGGGGGTGTTTATTTATTTATTTATATTAATATATATATATATATATTATATATATAATATATATACTATATATATAAATTCTTATATTTACTATATATTAATATATTTTCTATATTCAGATATATATATTATAATATATAAATATTTAACTAATGATGTTTATATTATTGTAGTACTACTTTTAGCATATATATATTATATATATATATATATTACTATTATATATATATTATATATATACTTATATAAAAATCAGATATATATATTTCATATAATATTATATATATATGACATATATATGTTATATATAATATTATTTATACTACATACTATTACTAGTATATATATAGTATATATATAATATATATATGATAAGATATATAAAGTATATATTGTGCTATTTATTCGAATCTGTGGAGTGTGGACGTGATTTGAAAGTCGCTCCATTGAAAAGTTCTCAAACATTATCTTATTAGTCGTATTGTTATATGTAAATTATTCATATGTTCGTTGATTTTTGAAATCTTAAATGTGTAACTGTGTGGTTTTTTTTTTTAATCTTCCTTGGGAACGAACTTGTGAACACAACTGTATATGAAAAATTACAAAATAAACATATTTTAAAAAATAAGTCCTGTATTTTCTGGTTCAACAGTTTCAGTTTTACAAAGCTTAAGTTTAAGATTTAAATTTTTTTACTTTTCTTTGTAGGTTTTAATAAATTGTAGGAAGTGTAGTAAAGTGTTAGGTTTAAGTGTTTATTTTCTTCAGTGGTAGAAGTCAGTACATTTGGTTTATATTAACTAATGTTCTCAGTACTTAATTAAGTTAGGATTTAGTTTATCATTTTGTTTTGTTTTGGAGTTTGTAGCTTTTATAAATTGATAAAAAGTAGTTAAAGTTGTTTTTGTATTGGTTTATGTTAAGTTTGATGAGTATGTGGTAGTAATTTTTTTTAATTTAATTTAGAGAAAGATTTTATGAAGTTAGGATTTAGTTTTGTATAAAATTTGTTATCTCCTGTTAATTAAGGTTGAAAATTGTATTGTCTTCTGTTGTGAAAGGGAGCGGTCGTGTGTGTGTGTGTTGTGTGTGTCGTGTGGGTGTGTGTTGTGTGAAAGATGGGCGATTTGGCATAGACGCGGGTTTCTATTAACGTTAACGCAACCACTCGGCGGCTTAAAATCTAACTTTGCCTCAGTGGAATAGTCACCTAGTCTAACGAATAACCTACCTCTTGCTCTTGTGCTGGACTCCGATGGCCAAAATTCACCCTCTAACTCTTTCATGTATTTGCTTCTAACATAACTATATTCATATTTACCGTCTGAAGTGGTGGAGTGTGTGCCCATATGTAGAAAATTCATTACTGCCCTAGTAACAGTCTCCTTGAATCTCGAATCTCCTAACTTCGATGCTGCTGGCGCCTCAAGAACTTTTTTTAACTCTACGCTACAATAATCTTATGCCTTCTGCTACTGTTCTTTCCTAACAGAACAGATTTTCACTCGTTTCTGAATATCTTACTACCTCTCAACGAGACGTGTTATTATCGTTCTTCATCCAAATACTGAGCGGACCTCTATTTAGGGGATTTCAATGTTACACACACTGAGATCGGTTGGAGATACCTCTGCATACCTATTTAGTTGGGGGCAGGCCGAATCGTTCAGAAATTTCAACGATCTGGAGCAACTAAATTAAAGAACCGACACACATTCCGGATCGTCCCACCAATTCCTTGAAACACAGGCTATGTCCATATGTGTTCACCACAATAGTGCCTTCTCATCTATAATACACGCACTTCGCTCCTATTGGTTACATCTCGACCACCAACTTACGATATCTCTTCAACTTGAATACTTTCTCTCCAACAGCTCCACCTGCCTATGCGTTTTTTCTGGCACTTTGATCGGAGTGATCGTACGCGTCTACACGCCGGTCAACTACTATTGGAATGACTACATTTGGACTCTGTATGACCCTTCGGCTTCTGCCACTAAGGTGGGAGCTGTCAATTTTTGACGCGGACATGATTAGCGTTCATTCTTCTTCGACTAAATCTTTCTTCCCTTCATAATCCATGGTTCGATGGAGCCTGTTCTCGTGGCATTCAGGCTAGAGACAGCCGGGCTTACTCGGGAGTGGGAAACAATTCTCGCTTCTCCGTATCACTCTCGCTATTTTCACTGAGACCCTACGTTGCGAGGAGACTGCTTCCACGAGACAAAGCGTGCTAGGCTTTCATCAAAGAAAGTGCGCGGATACTCTTGGTTCTCCTACTGATAGAATTTTCTGGGCCTCTTGCCACAAACATCTCTAACAACTCTGTAAATCTGCCGTTTCGTTCCTCTTTTATTGATGGCTCGCTCTGTTGTAACTTCTCCAACGGAAAAGGCCATCTTCGGGCCTCCAGTTTTCTCTAACTCAACCCTGACGCGATTCTGGGCGTATCCTGCCTCCTCTTCTCCCTCGGTGTCCTAATGTCCTCTTGCACGGTCTGTGATGATTTGATCGGGCATGGGCTCCTCGCGATCTATGTAACGTTAAGAAGTGCGGGTGCCCCGGATGGCGCATGCCCCCCCCGAGTTATTGATGGGAGTGTGGCTTCCGAGCTGAACCCTTCCCCTCGTTCGACTAATAATTCGTCTATGTTTCAATGACTACACACTTTCCCTCAGAGATGTATTGAAGCACGCGCCACCATGTCCAAGCCTATTCCGAAAAAAATAAGCCGCTCTGATCCTTCCTAACTATCAGCGCCTATTAGCTTGCACCTGTATTCTATCCTAAATCTTTGAACCCTTCTTAACTCTTCAGCTTCTTAGACCTCTGGAATCCTCATTCTCTTTCTGTTCAGATCGCCAGTACGGCTTTCGGCGTTCGAGGTCTATTGTGACCAACTTTCCTAATTAACTGATTATGTTTCGCCCTTAGTGAACCTACGGGGAGACCTGCGTTAGTGGCGCTTGACCATATCCAAGCTTTGGACCGGGTATGGCACACGCGTCACTGCTCTCCAGCTCCCCTCCTTTGAGATGCGTCACTACTCTTTGCTTACTTATGTCTAGAGCGCTGTTTTTCAAGTCCGCTAAGTTTCGGCTGGTGGTTGATGGAAGACGGACCCTCATCTGCTTTTCCTGTGCAATGTGGTTGTTCCTCAGGGTTCTATCTTATCCTCCTACTTATGATTGCTTACTTTTCAGTTAATGGATCTCTCTCACCCTGCCACATCCCTAATCTATCCACTCATATGCGATGACTCGCACCCTTCCTATTCTCAGACTCACTTTTCAATTCTCCTCCACTTTTTAGTGTCTAGAATTGCCTCTCCTTATCTTTCCGAATTCTAGTTCTCGCTGATCTGGATTATATTTCCGATTGGGTAAGTCCAGACTTGTGAAAATTTTACAATTCTTTAAAAACTCAACTTCTACACAATCTGCCCTCGGCTAAACACATTCTAACCTTCCCTTTCTCGTTCGACGCGGAAGTTTCCTCGTTTCTCCTGTTGATAATATACACATCCTTTGATAATTAACTATAAACAAAAAATGTCGCTTGGAAAGCCTCACATCAGCAACAGGTTGCGAGTGGCCGGCCTTCCAAAGAAACTGTGAGTTTCTGTTTAGACTGACGATGATTTTTTCCTCCTTCGGCCACGCCTCTGTTTCTGTGGAAGTTCTCTATCCTCTCATGTGTATTCCTGCTGCAATGTAATCTCCCTCACTTAACAAGCACCTGCTTCGGTGCTATCTGCGCTAATTTATTCGCTACCGATCGAAATTTTAGCGCATGCAACACCCCCTCGCCTAGAATAGAGGCTTGCCCGTGAAGTGGTCGCGAGTGACCAACCTGTCAAAATACTGATCCATTATATACTATATATTATATATATATATATATATATATATAATAATAATATTATTATTATTATATAGTAGTATATATATATATATATATATATATACATAATATATATATACCTTAACATATTAACAATTATATTATATATTAATATTATATATTATATATATGAATTATACTAATAATAATACTATAATATATTATACATATATATATATAATATATTAATTATCTATATTACTATATATAATTATATATATAATATAATAACGATTATATATAGTATACTCCAAACGGTATCAGAACTATATATATCATATATATACTATAATATCATAGATTTAGGTTATATATACTGGATTTAGTATACTATAAGATTATATATATTTATATATATTATAGATTATTATCTTAATATATACTATATTAATATATATACTAATTATTACTTTTCTATAGTTTACATCTGTATATAATCATTCACCTAATTATCTACTGTGTTATATAGATTTAGATATATATATTATTATGATTATATATATCTAGCTATATATATATAATTATATCATATATATATATATATATATATATACTATATAATATCGATATATATATATAGGGTGTGATAGAAATAACGGATTTTTTTTAATTTGGTTTTATTTTTTGAAAAAAAAAGAAAACGAGTTTTTTTTACAAACCAAAATTTTCTTTATTTTTTGTTTTTTTTTTTAACAATAAGCCTCGTTTTTTATGTTAATTTTAAACGATGTATTTGAATCTATACAGCTCGAGTGTTCTATTACAATACCCCTTCAGGACTCCTATAATATCTGAACCTAGCGGTTATTACGGACTTTATATATACTATATATATAGAAATATTTTTTATTTACTATATAATATATATATATGTCTTTCTAAGACATATACATACATTATATAATATTACATATATATATAATTATATATACTATTAATAGTAGTATTATCAATAGAAATGATCAACTAAAAAAAGCGATAGTCCATCTACTATATCAGGCGGGTTTTGGTACTGCGGTTTCAGGGAAAAAATTGAACCATGCGTTAGGACAGGTGTGACTGGATTTCTGTGAGTGAGATAAGATCTCGTCGTGTGTAAGTAATACTTTCTTTAAACACAAGCGTAAGAATTATCCATAAAGGGCTAGCATGAACTAGAGTTGAGTTAAGGTTGAGAGATGGTATCGCAAGTGAAAAGTATGAATTGATTTTGTTGTTGTGAAAGAGATGAGACTATGACAGTATAATAGCTTTGATGTTAACGATTCAGTGAGGTGTGTTTAGATAATGGAGTCCAATTTCGGAATCATTATGTGGAATATATTCTACTCTCTCCTGATTATCTGGGGTTTCATTTATGAATTTTCCTATGTAAATTATAACGTATAGTGAGGACTTTGGATGGTGAAGGAATGTTGATACGGAGGGTAGAGGGTTAGTCTAAAATTCAACGAGCTTCGAGAAGTTATTGTGAACAACAGTCATATAAGCGGATATAAGTTGTAAGACGCTCCGCAAGTACAATCAAGTTGAATGGGAACAAGAATGAACTTAAAACATAAATCTGGAAAGCCAAATAGTTTAAGCCAGCTGCCAAAAAGAAGTAAGTGGGGGTTCATGTGCCAAGAGTTAGGAACAATAGAATAACGAGCGAACGTGACGTTATACAAAGTCGGACCATGATAGCACAGGTGATGCAAGAGGTAAAATAAAATAAAAAAGCGCTCTGGTTGAGCCTGTCGGTTGATTGGTCTTAATGGCAGAATGATGATAGTTTGAACAGAAAAAGTGCCTTGTGGAATTACTGGATCAAGCGAGCGAAAAAGAAATGCATAAAAAGATTGCGTACCGTAAGAGAAAGAAGCGGTAAAATAACCAGGTTGGAAGTAGAGCATGTAATGGGGACATACAAGGAAATTGGAAGCTCTTCTGCGAAGGAAGCCGCGAAGGCTTAAACCTTAGGTAATACATAGGAAATAAGGGGAACCCTCCCTGCCTCAGAAGATAAGGCGAAATAGGGGATGGTTGATATTTTGTAACCTGATAGAAACTAGATTGTGAGAGACGTATGGAAGCAGACACTTCCGAAAATCTGTTATAATATTCGGCCCCCAGTAATAAAGAGTGATGTTCGATCAGCTGGACTGTGTGTCGGGGTTTGTGGGCCACGAAAGGCCAATAGGTATTTGGGGATGAGGTTGGTGATGAGGCTACAGTATTTTAGCAAAAAAAGTAGGAACAATTGCGGATGTGTAGAGCCGTGCAGGAATTCAAAAAAATGCCTAAATCTGCAAGGGTAATAAAGTGAAATTACTGGTGACAACGTCAATGATTCAATAAATGTATAAGGAGAGGACGCGCAAGTTCTCTAATTGATTTGGATCCTTGAAGTGTGACTAATAAAGCGATGTTGCATGGAAAGCGATATGGTTCGCTGAGGGCGTGATATTGATGCTCGACTTGAGCCTCAATAGAGTCCACTGGGTAATTTAATTAGTCTATAGTAGTACCCTTTATAAAGTTCTGCGGCTAGAAGGAGATACATAAGAGAATACCTTGCTTTAGTGAGCTTGAACGTATTATAAGGGGCTATATTCTATTTGACTATTAGTTTGTTATAGCGCAAGAATATTATGTTAGGAGCATCTTATTTTGGTGAAAAAACGGTAGTAGCCGCTCGACGTGATACTCGCGACAAGGAACGGAGTTGGATGAAAAGAAACAAAACGCGAGTGCCCAGACGCGCTTCGGGGTCTCGCCAAACCTAGTCGGCAATTTACTACTGCCAGACTGCGTGAAATAGTTTCTCTACTCTGAATGTTTCCAGAAGGGGCAGCCAAGAAGAACACAGATGATGTTGGGTGAATACGCCCTCATTGAACATAGCATATATCCCTTTACCTAATTAGAAAGGCCAATCTATAAGGATAATATTACTAATAAAAATGAATTATTATGATAAAAGGCTCAAGGACCTTTATGCACATTTTAATGATTATGTGAATTATAAGTAATTTTATTTAATAACTTTCGACGAACTATCCCCTATAGATACTATATTTGAGTGGATTAGATTTAAAGGTTATATTTATTTTTCTTCCCGACTTCTTGATAAAAGATTCGCAGTGGATTAGATGCCAGCTGTTCCATGGAATTGCCCAAGGTAGCCTTCTGCAGAACCTCCTCAAAGTGGTCAGTTTTCCTTATTACTTGCTACTACATTCTTATTTAGCCTGCTGTTCGATATCTATCAGCAAGACACTCGTACTGAGTTGAGCGCGGATTTCTTCGATCCCGTGTTCTTCTCCTTGCTATGGTATTACCTCAAACGAGCGACACAAGCCGTGTATCTATCGGCCCAAGATGGAGCATCCTGTAAACATGCGAAGCGCATCCATTGCCTGTGGTCCATTTGTAAGCCATACATCTGCCATTACTCTCTGATTGCCACTGTATTACCATCTTTAGATTGTTTCTCTTAGGCTACTGGCCCCTAACAAAAAATGAAGTGATTTGGTATTGATTAAACCATCCAACGCCTATATCTTCCATTATAGACTTCTGACAAGGAACTAGAGGTCAAAGGAGATTTTATTCTCCACAGCAGGATTCGAACACTGGAACTCCGCGGCTGATATTCAGGGAGGATCCAAACGAAGAGTGAAAATCGGACGCTGTTAAACAACTAGGCCATTCAAGCGGTTCGACGTCCAAATCTAAGAACTGTTTCAGAGTCTGTAGCGTTTTTTTACAGTAGCTCTCCCCCATTAGGGGTGTCAAATTCCCAATGACAAGGTAGTGATCATATTTCTCGCCTATCATCTTCATTTGCTCAGGGAAATAAGCTCTCTCAGAACTCTGCTCTCTGCACCGCTAGCTTCTGCAGCAACATCCATCGCCTTGACATTTGTGTTGTGTTTTCACGGGGGTCACAGCATTGCCCGGGTATCGCACCAAGGATTACACACTCGAATATGGGTCTCAGTGGTGTATTGTACATCACCATTTCTCCTATGTATTTGTTGTATCTTTTTTTATGCAATGTGCTTATGATAGTATAGTAACATCGGAATATACTGTCACGTCGCGCGATGCGCGAGACGCACTCCCAAGTATTGTTGATTTAGTCCGACTGTCGTGTAGTCCTCCTCTTCCTCTTGTATTGAAGTTTCAATATTTGTTCCTCTTCTCTAGCTCATGCTCATTACATCCGCCTCGCTCTTACGTTACTCTCACTTACTCATCATCTAATAACTCAATTGCATGTTCAGCCCAATTTTTGAATCTTGCGTTTTTTGTTGTGGCTCCTACACACGTGATTACAGATATTTTTTGCAAAGTCCGCGCCCTCGAGCATAGCTATTATCAATGCCCTCAGAATGAAGTATTGCGACGGTTCAGCCTTGGTGTTGTTATAAGAAGGAGTGAGGTTTGAAAAGGGTTAATCAGTAGTAGGTGTGTTCATCGTCACAGCTGTAACAGGATTATCAGTATGAAACGTCGTTCAGACCGTAAATCCATGAATTCATAATGTTCAGTATGGAAGTAATAGCGAGGGCAAAGAGGAGCAGCCCACGCTTCGCTCTCTCCTCTAGTGGAGAGGTACACTTGTCATAAACCATACCTTCTTTCTACTTTTACTTCTCTCCTCTAATTAGTTTGGTTAGATTATCCTTGATGTACCGCCTTGTCTGTAGATCAAACTTGTTTATTGTTTTTTAATCTTGTATTGTCGTTATATTTACGGTAATATGTATGGGTTACTTCAATTACCTCTTAGTACGAAACCAGGGTTGGCTCCTGATTAGCTTTAAACCACTTGATTTAATGCCTAAATATCAACAGGACTTTTTTGCTATACAGTCCACATAGTGCTTAAGAACCTGCCTCTATTCCATATAGGTGTTATTCGCTTTTTAGTTTCTTTACTTTGATCAAAGATCATGCTTTTATATGAGTTAGTATATATACTTATATATATAGTGTAATATCTAATATTTATATACCCTATAACGATTAGACCTATATTATATAGGTACTTATGATATTGTTTTAATCCTATTGTGAATACATTGAATTCATTTGTTTATAAAGATATATTGTTACTGCCTTTTTGATTCTTAATACTCTAAAAAGTATTATCCATTAATGTTTTCTTAATATATTACATTAAATAATTATATTGTAAAGGCGGGGAGCGATGAGTCTATAGATGGATAAAGTTTATAAATTGATTATATAAAATAAGTTAACAATTTCTAAGATTAGCACAAGTTCGAACATCTGAAATAAGATTAGATGAATTTACTAGTACGTAGAGTTGCTGTGGGAGTCGTAGTGAGAATAGAAATAATATCAGACTGATTTCGCGCGACTCAGAGCCGCGTCTGAGGAGCCAGACTTCCAGTCCGTCTCTCTAAAACTACAAGGGTCCAGCAATTCCCGAAGTCTGGCTAATTCACCTAGAACAAATCAAAGGTCTCCTAGAAACCAGAGCCTCCGCATGACTCATCTTCTTCTAGGTTTGTGCGATCTATGTAAATTGGTTGTTGGAAAACTCTTGATCAAAAACTATAAGTTCCAAGGTCGACTGAAGCTAGATGTGGGCTTAACGGAACCAAATCACCAGTCTGGGGAGGTCATTCACTGACTACGAATAAGATTTAGTTTTAAGCTTAGCTTCGTGAATTCGAGGTTGTGTCAGTGGAATACTTTTATAAAATGCCTTTATATTAAATTCACTTTTGAAAGATTAGTTGAAAATATTCAAACGCTATACGATTGAAATGGATTAAGAGTTGGATAAGTACCCTCCCGCTTTTTAATGCATGGGACTATGTGGTATCAGGTAAGAGTGTTTGGAGATGAATAAGAAATACCTGAACTGATATAAACTCCTTCCACCCCCGGACCCCTGACTACTACTTGACTACGTAACGTAACTGAGCTACTAGAAGCACAATCTCAGTCACGATATTTACGGTCCACTACTATATTACACTAGCTAATAACCTAACTCGAGTAAACTGAACTTTACTATTTCGTGAACTAACGACTGACCTTACAAACAATTACTGTTCTATGACCATGATATCTTTAAGCCACTTGAGCAGGACCACTTTTGCTGTGGCAGTGAAAGTACTACTACGAAGTAGCTAGCTACATTAAAACGTGGACTTGACTACTAACTACTACCATACTAAGACTACAGCTAAAAAAACTAGGCTCACTACTAGAGCTACTGCTTATACTAGCCACCTATCGCTCCCACTGTTACGTCATCGTGTTTTGTATCCATGTCTAGCTAATAAGGGTTTAGATTAACAACATAGCCGATCTGTTTGACCTCTGGTTCAAAGTACTCCCTGTCCGCTAGGGGTAAATTGGTTGGGGCCCGTGGCCCGGAATAGTAAGGGAGAGCTTATTTAAGTAGTACCTGTTAGTTTTATGGGAAAATGGCGATTGTACAAACAGTACGTAAAGCAGTAAAGCAGTAAAGCATGGGTCGGCGAGAGAGGGGTGTGATAGACCCAGTGCATGGAGGGAGCTTTTGAAAATTACCCAACTTCTTTAATCCTCTAGTTCGCGGTCTAAAGTAAAAACGTGTACTTCATTTACGTAGAATGTAGTTTTCGCGGTACTAAAACATCAAACCAGCCTCAAAGGTGAACTCCATTAATATCTCTAACGGACATAAAATATAGCTATATTTAGAAAGAATTATAAGGTTGAAAGCGAGTCTCGTTCGAGGATGCAGCTTCATATGTAGTTGTGGGGTGAGAGAGGGTTATAGCCCTCCTTTATTCAATGGAAGCGTTTATTTGCGGTCCTGTCCATAAGGTGTATATATATGCTTGATAATGATTAGATTTGTGGGACCTAAGATTTCTTTTTGTTGTTATAATATTTTATCCTTTAAGCTGTTGTTGTCGTTTTGTGTTGATTGTTAGGTGCTGTTGTTGTGCTCGTTGTTGTTAATTGTTGGTTGTAGCGCGGTGTCGCTAGTTGTGTGTTGGTGGGTGGAGTCCGTGTTCGTTTTGTTGGGTGTTCACATTGTTGTTGTTGGTGTAGCTTTTGGTTGATGTTGTATTATGGTGTATTATAATATCATAGGCGTAATCCTGTTTGGGCGATCTTGGCGTGGGTGAGGCAGTGACCTTGGACCAATTCTTATTCATTGATCATCCTTTCTCCGTTCACTATGAACCGTTCTTATCTATTCACCGCTACTTGATTTTATATGCCTCTCCTATGATAGCCCGTAATGCTTATTCTGACTGTACTATACCACTTCCTTTACTCAGTCCTGTAGCGTGATCTTGAGCATGACATAAACTGCCTACGACTTACATGTGACTAAAGCTATAGATCTTAATACTAACTCTGCCAATGTTATATAAACTGAGATCGCAATTCAAACTTAGCTTCAACACAGTTTTATAGTAAACAGTAAAGGCAAGTTTAAAATACCAGGTAGTGGACAGAGTATTGGGGAGGCGCCCCATGGAGGGGGCTACGTTCGTCTGGTATTGTTATTTTAACGCTTTTAGGTCCAATCAAAACATCTCGTTTATTTATAGAAAATTCTGACAACTTGTATGCATTTGAAAACAAAAATTTAAACAATGAAAACAGTTGTTTTTATAACACTAAAAATATAAGGAAATCTTACGTTATTAAAAAGTTCTTTAACTACAGACATCTTTTATAACTAAGTCGCATACGCATAGATATTTTTTGGTGCTTAGTTACCTCCATTCATCATAATCTCTTTTCAGCTCATTATACCCCTAAATTCTCTTACTATTTCATCATTCAGCTAGGACTATAAATTAGCGAAATGAAAATCTTGAAAAACGCACTTAAAAACCTGTTAGCACCGAACTAGTCCATGTGTACTGTCTTCTTTTTCACTCGTACATATTCATATCTTACGTATTAAATCTTAATATAATATTATATAATAGTTAAATATATTAATATAATATATATTAGATCATAAAATATTAATAATACTATGATTACTATATTATTTATTAATCATATTGCTTATTATATATATATATTATCTATTCCGTTATAGCTGTTTTGATTTACATTAGCGAAATCCAATCTATTTTCTCATTTGATCTAGGCCATGGATGCTCAACTGACAAAATTGTAAGAAGTTTGAGTACAATTAAAAATACGACCCACAACATACCAACATCACACATCTCACACACACACCATATGTGTAAATAAGCAAAAAGTGATGGATTACAGTAAAAAGATCGTAAAATACTATTAGCGCTAACAAAGGCCATCAGACTGTGAGGTGGGGACGCGCCGTCAAACAAATGTCAAAGCAGCTTTTGCAAATCCTATAAACGTTTCTTTACGTCCTTGCGCGTCCTGTTTTTCAGTAGAAAACACGTTATCTACGTAACCCAAAAACGGAGTAAAACGTTAAACATCCAGTAATAAAGTAAATAGACAGTTAAGCGCCTTAGCCTTCAGAGGGGATTATGGTGGTGACCGAGGGGTACACCCCCTCTCCGTAGGCGCTAAAATAACTGCCTGTTACTGTCTTTTACTGAGTGCGGAATATGTAAAAATGAAACGTATAATTTTTAATCATACGTATATAAACTATGAAAAGCATAAAATAAAATTCCTAAAAAATATAAGAAAACTTAAAATTATATGCATTAAGATTAGTTTATTACCAACTGGTGTATTTGATGTATATTGGATACAGTTTGTTCAATAATAATCAGATAATAAAAAAAAACGATCAACATTAGCTTGACATTGCTACGAATTTGACGCACTTTTTTCGGCAACACAAAAATGAAAAAGCTATAAGTCCTCCATCGCTTTCTTACTACCTTATGTTTCTTTATTTAATAAATAAAACATCAGTTTGAGTTTTTTTTTTAACAAAAGGTAATAATATACTTTAATGTATAAATATACTATACGGTTTTAGTTTTAGTAATATAATACAAATATATATATATACTATCTATATATACCTCATATTATAGACTATACTATCAACCATATTCAATCATTACTCGTATAATTATATAGTGCCACTCCCATCGGTATAGCAATTCCATCCCACAACGACGTTTAACAACTGCCTACAAAGCACCGGTACCAGATTAAACCCGTACGCAGTATTTCTTTCAGCGTTTTCTCAGTCAACTCTCGCCGTCGCGCACTTGTCCGGACTCTGCTGAGTTCAGCCTAACGTCAGCGGTTCGCCGTACTGGGGCCAAACCGCACGTGCCTATTTGTTGAAGCCGCGAAATCGTTGCAAATACTGTCGACGCGGGCAGATTTCAATGCGAGTACACGAATGGTGTTGGCTAATCTGGTATCTGCTATACCCGTTTTAACTTAGTAACTCATGGCCCTGAAACTAAGCATGTCCTCGTTCTGCCTATAGCTCCTGGTTCATGCTACAGGGGCCTATGGATATACTAACCAAAGTGCTACAGCTGACTTGGGTCTGTGAAAAGTCAGCTCAGCGTTCTTTTACTAGCGAGACGTTGGCTACGCTACCACGGTAACACGCACTAACATATCAGCGCTTCGTAAAGGCGTACTATGGTGACGGAAGTACACAAAGCGTAGTTTATAACAAGCGCATAGGGTAAAAAAATGGTTCAAGAAATGGTGTATGAGCATGTGCTCGAGTTGCACATCACACACTCA